>JBBPCZ010147664.1:2320-19261 GCA_037974445.1 Brycinus macrolepidotus | reverse complement strand
GATTGTCCTTCACTGGAAGTAAGGGGCCCAAACCCTGAAAAACAGGTGTGTCCCAATACTTTTGTCCATATAGTGTAACATGTTTATGCAACGAGCTACTGTGTACAACGCGCTACTCTGAAGGTACTTTTGTATGTCAGTGGGGGAATTCAAAGCACAGCTCCTCCTCATACCTCCTCTCATTAAGAACGAAAATTCAAATAAATAAAACATGATCATCCTTTTGCTTATTGTATAAGATGTTGTAGTATAATCAACCCTTTTTTAAGTCCTATTCATACTGCAGAAGTAGATGCTCAAATTCTTCCACAGACAAATGAAAATACATTCAGAATCACAGATTATACAGACTAAGCTCTTGTATGTGAAAGCGGAAATCCCCATGTAGTTTCTGGGTAGAATGCGGTGTACCTAACGTGTACGAGTTAAGTTGCACAAATTCATTGTTACCACTACTCAAGGCATTCATTTCTTCTTCCTCTTCAATTCTTTCAACACTGAACTGCTGCTTCGTGGGGAAATCAAGTCATGTGTGAAATACAATATCAACGCCTTTTCTACATTAACTGTCGCAAATACTGGTAGTTGTGCAGTCTTTTCTTTCCAAGCTATGGATCAGTTTTCTATAGTACTGTACAACGTATGCATGATTGCATATGTTTACATGATACACATGAAAACTGAGTTTGATGCATAACAATAAAACATATGATCATTCTTATAGTGAAATGAGTTATTTTTCAGCCCACCCATGACTGACCGACAGACATTTATATGACCAAAATGCATTTTCATCAGCGTCTTATTTGACCAGCAATGCTACATTTCATCAGTCATGAATGGAAAATGTGATAGAAAAGGGACTGGTGCAAATGAGAAGACTACTGATGTGAGTATTTATATTCTATTGTATTCTAGGGTATCCTGTCCAAGAATATATCCTATTTTAAGCACAACAGATTTCATTTTTTGGGTATGCATCTCAAGATACCAGGTGGAAACCCCATGACACTCTTAAAAACGCAATTCATGTTCTTTTCTATGGCTTAAATGACACCAGCTGATTTCTTACATTATTTCAGAAATACATTTTTTAAAATATGTTCATTCATTTACTATCAACTTCATGTCTTCATTTCTTGTTTCATCCTCACCATCATCCTGTTACTGGTTCATCAGTTGTCCTTCCCCGGACCACTCTTGGTAGGCACTAATGTATTGGGAACACACCTCAAGACCTGTTATTCTAGAAGTGTTCTCACTCATTCATTTGGTCATCACAATTTGGGCCTTGTCAAAGTTTTCCTGCTTCCAACAGATCGACATCAAGGACCGACTGTTTACTTGTTGATTGGGACATTCAAAAATTCAAAAACATTCAAAAACATTCAAAAACATTCCGCACTTACATAACTCTATTTATTAAGAATTTCAAAAACAAAATACATCACTTTTCTACATAGTCACCCTCCTTTGTGATGCAATTTTCCCAGCATCACATGACACTCTCAGACATGGCCAATTACTACTCTTCACCATTTCCAACGAAAATATAATACATTTATGTATGAGGGGTGTAATGGTTCTGAAACTGAACCAAAGAATGCAATTTGAACATCCACGGTCTCAGATCACGGTTCGGGAAAACAGAACTACCCAGCCTGCGATCTGGCCCACCCGCCACAACCTGCTACCACTGCTAAAAATAACAGAAGTCATTTTTTCTTTCACAATAACACAAATAGAGCAAGCTGTATATTTGGTAAATATTACACATTACACTTGTTTCATTGTCCTCCAACTGCATATGTCTATCTTGGTCCAATCACGCAGTAGCTGATAGCCTGCAGTAAAGTTACACTAGTTTGATGGATAATAACCCTGAGACTGCAGATGACCCAAGCACATTAATGCCAGCAGTGTATAGTGGAGCATAAGGATGGCAATCATGTCATAGACAGTTTGCCACTCGCACAATTTGAAGTGCAGGCAACACTTCAAATATGCAGCACATATCAGAAGACATCATCCCGAAACTGATGTTAGCAGCGCACGAAAGAAACCTCAGCAACAGGTAACTCCTGTCTTTAGGATGAAGCTAGAAGCAAATTGGACCGTGCTCGAACCTTTACCAAATCAACGGATTCAGGCATTTGCTCCGTGTGCTGGAACCCAGATACAAAGGGCCGAGCCAACCGATTTTCAGTCTAAATGTGTTGCCTGAAGGCTAAACTGCTAGAAGACTTGCAAAATGCAAAATTCATCACTTTAACTACAGATGGGTGGACCTCCTTTGCAACAGTGCGCTGCATTACAGTCACGGTGCGCTACATCACCGACAACTGGGTATTTGCAAACCCCGTTCTGCGGACACGCGCTGTGTATGAAAGTCACGCATGTGACCATTTATTAGATACACTGCAGGAAGTTTTCCACAATGGAGTGGAAATTTGATGTACCTGCGACAATGGAAAATGCCAAGAACACTGCAGTTGAAGCCGCCACGTTCATCTACCAGGTTCTTTAGTGTACCTATCATTCCAAATTGTAATGAAACCTCTAAATATTTTCCCCTTTTTCTTAATCAACCAAAAGAAAAAAGAGAGTTAGGAACCGAACTGTGGATATAAAGAACTGTTACACCGCTAATGTATATATACAGATATATACCCTCCAAGCTACTATCTATCATGCAAGACAGGGGCCACCGCCAATGCAAACACCCTGTCCACAAATCCCTTTTACCACCTCCAGCTATAAACTGCAGAGAGCTGGCAGGCGGAAAAGTTATGCCACATTGTAGGCCCCTAATAAATAGTCCATCCTCACTCCAAAGCCGTGCCACTGCTCAACTCGAGTGGTTCCGTTGACAGTAACGAGAAACAACGTCTGATGTACTACCTTGGAGATTAATGAAATGACGTCAGGTCGACGGGAGCAGTAATTTCGAAGTGCTGGGCCCTCCGTGGGGAGATAGATGGGCAGTTTCCGCAAGGCTGCGGTCAAGTCAAGCCTCTTCTTATCCTCTGAGATCAATCACAGAGAGATGGTGGGTTAGTTTAGCAGAGTGAAATCGTTACGGGTCTGAGTTGTAATGGCTCTTGTCGTGAGACACACACCATTGCGTGCTCAGGGAGTTGGACACAGACTTAAAGAAATATTCCAGTGCTTTCTCCCTGTGTGCTGCATCTGTAAAATATGGCTGATTATTGTAGACAATCATTTTAGTCTGTTTCAGTGCATAGAAAACATGCTGATATGAAACTCATTTATAATAGATACAGTAACTTTTTATGCAAAACACACAGTTTAATGGAATATATTTTAATGGGCTCCTCGGTCAAAGGTGTTTGCAAGTTAAGCTTTAAAGCTGAAGAATGAATTATTTCAGAAATAGAACTATTCTTCCCTGAAGAATTTTTGATTTTTAACATTTTTTTCTCCACAGTTGTAAAGTTATATAAACCTTCATAAGGACAACTCTAATAAGACATTTCTCATGTCTGTCCCAGCCCTGTAATACAAATTTGCAATGTAGTAATATATTTCCAGAAATCATAAAATAAGACAAAAATGCTGACAAAAAATCAGAGCAGGGTGGTGATATTGCAGGAAACTAGCCAGCAACATCTGTGATATAATCGCCCTGTTGTGTTTGTGCTATAGCTACTGATGTGCAGAGTTAGATAGCTAGTTTTTTTCTCAGCTAACTAGCTAACCAACCACCCGTCTAAAGACAAGGTATTTGATCCATGTCTGCTGCCATTTCTCCTTTGTGTATCACAATTTTCAAGACTCATTTTTCCCAGTTTGATTAGTCAGAACAGATATAAACAGCACAAACATTAAGCATTGCTGCAGTATTGATGGTTATTAGCCATCAATTGCTTATTAGCAGCTCAACACAGAGCCACAACGTTTCACACACAGAAGCCAGCAGTATCCTGGCTAATCTGATAAATTTTAATCTGAGTTACGAGTTTTTTTTATTGATTATTTTAATTTACAATATCTCAGTCACTGTCCTAATGGCCACATGGGCCTGCAAAAGAACCTACAGTTGTTACTGCTGGATTCTCACAGGCAATGGTCAGCTTGACAAATGCAATAGTACATTTTGTGAAAGATCAAACTATGAGATGGTATTTGGACTTCTCTGGCACAAAACAAATCTCTTACCAAATGCCACTTATCCAGTTAAACCATGAAAAATGACCCAAAGGAAAACACATCTCTCCATGCACACTGGATGTTTTCCCATGCACAACATGTTCCTGGCCTTCTTAAAGAAAACTTCCAAGATTGACAGATTAGGCAGTTCCAAGCTATGCTGAAAGCAAGTCACTCATTTTCCCCATTACCGTTAGCAGACCCCTTCATGCAAACACAAACACCATTGATTTCTTCTTCTGGGTCCTAACTTCAGCCTCAATGGATTTTCCGCTTCTCAAGGTCTAAAGTCATTCTTCCTCATCCTTCCTCATAATGCGCCACTGTGGTGCTCCAAGTCTGGCATAAAAACAAAACAAAACAAAACAAAAACAGGCAATCTTCAACTTCCTGTGTGTACGCACTGCTCAGAATAAACTTCCTGTCCATTAAGTGTCAAAGTTGACTTATGACCCATTTTTAAAACATAAACCATCATTCAGAGATTGAAAATCACATTGCTGACACATTTTTACTAACGCCTGTTGCCATTATCAATATGCCTTCACACATGGCACAGCTGGGACTCAAACCTCAAACCTGAGTCTAATAAGTGCTGTTTTTACTGGACATGTGGAGGTAATAAATATACATATGACAGCAGCCAGTCATTACCAGTGTTTCTGAGAAAATGTAGCGACAGCTGTTTAGAAGTTCTGTGTAAAACATTTTGTTTTGGCAGAAAGCATTAGAGAGAAGAAACATGAAAAACTACAGCAGCAGCAGAGTCTTGTGTACATTTCCCGCTTATATACTTCACAATCCATGTAGAACTGTAAACCAGCATTTGCCTAAATTTGTGATGAAATTTCATTATATCAGAAGATGAATTACGACTTCAGTGAACTGAATAAAAGCTTTTGTATGATTCAGAAATTCTTTACATTTATACATTTAACTTCTCTTCCTTTGGGTGAAAACACTGATCATTTACCACAGAATGTAACAAACCTTGCTCATTATTTCAACATGAATGACACAACCTGGTGGACGCGTGAAGCAGCTCTTTGAGCTAAATTGCAAAACGTCCCAACAGTATCTACTGAACCAGTGATCTAATGATGTGATGCAAAGCGTCACTGATGGCACATTGACAGCACTTGATGGTGGCAAGTGCTGCCATGAGGCTTGCAAAAGCTCACAATAGCTTATAGAATGGATTAGAGACAGCTCGGGGAAATGCACAAATCGCTTTGGGGGACTTAATGGACCATATGTACCTGGAAGCTGGTGCTTTAGGTTCAGCTAAAGCTCAATGCAATTTCTCTGTTCACTGAGGGGGGAAATTGAGTTGTAATGAGTTGGGCCCAATCAAAATGGCATTTTACTCTAAGCTTTACTGTAAATATACTGTATGTGTAATGGAAAGAAATGGAAAATAATAATAACAATTTTCTGCTGTATTTGGATGTCTTTTGGAATGTGTAGATTTGTGGTTGTCTTCAAAGCAGTTTAAATAGTTGCCCTCAACGAATGGTCTCATTTCCAGAGAACAGTACAGACCTCCTTTCCACTGTAGGGCCAAATGGTTTAGGGCTTAGAGAGGAACCATTGTAATGGCATTTCCACAAAGAGCTAGTTCGACACAGAACACTTACAAACCGTCCTCAGTGTAGTTTCCGTGACATGGTTTATAGGACCATTGGGTGGGATGGGTTCCATGCAATTTTCTGGAGGTATATCCTGGTCCTGATTCAGCACTAGCATGGCAAAGCACAATGCAGTCATGGGATTCAAGATTCAAGATTCAAGATTCTTTATTTGTCACATGCATAGTCATACAAGTACAACACACAGTGAAATGTATCCACTGTAGATCCCTTTGGCTCTGCACTGGAAAAGAAGCCATATAGGCTAGACCAAAGTGTTTCATTCTGTATTATTTCTTCTGCAACTGAAAATGAAGGTTCTTTAAAAACCAGGCATCATGTCGTGTAGTAGTCTTTTTGGACCAGAAACCAAGCTCATCGCAACAACAGGAAAATTACAGCCACAAAAACAGATTTCTGAGAAATCTTTGGAGACAGGAAGGGCAGTAAACATGAACAAATCAGCTCTTGTGTGGTAATGGAACCTTTTTCCCGTCAATGATATGCCAAATAATGGTTCCAGTGGGGATCAACCCATTTTGCCACCTCCCAGGTGCCGATGGCAGTCGAAGATAAAGCACCTTAAGACGAAGCCCTTGCCTTCGGCAGGTCTGAACCCACAGCTGCACGCTCTCCTTTATTTTCATATGTTTGACAGATTTGTCAGTTAACAGCCTAGACTCTGTCAGGACTTATTTACAGCGAACATAACGAGGCTAAGAGCTAAGATGTGTTTATTTTCGTTTTAAAAATAGACCTAAGCGAGACGATTAAGGAGTGAAAGCGAGGCCTCTTCTTTACATCTGTTCTGGTCATAACCACACGAAATATTCCAAGCCCTGTGTCAGCCTTCGAATTTATTTTTTTGTGCCTATTTTTAACACCCGTATCTTTTGGAGAGCCGCATTCCGACATGACTTCGAACTGCCAGTGCTTGATAGAGATGGGATTTAAATTGCCTAGGTGTCTGTGTGAGTGCATGTGAATGCTTGTGTGTGCGTGTCTCTTTCTCTCCACTAGTGTTCAGTACGTGTCTACCGGTTTTTAATTCAAGGCACGTGTGAATCCGACAGGCTCAGCCTAAAACACGCACGCCTGTCTATTTTTTTTTGTTGTGGAGAGACTCTTCATTCAGATCCAGCTAATCCATTCCACAGACACAGCCTTAATTCCGAAGCCTTCCAAGGTTAAATCGGAGTGCAGCTCAGAAAGCAGAGATGAGAGAGCAGGCCTGAAAACCTTTTGCCCTCAACAAGTTACAAGTTAGACCAATTTTGCTTGTGGTCTGAGTCACAATTTGACTGAAGGACTTTGGACTTGGAGTTTAGACTTCCACCAGCTAGTACAAAAAATTGTATATGTGACTAAATTAGTCATAAATTTGTCCAGAAATGTGTAATATTCCAAAGTCTATCTTAGCATGATGGAGTTTTACAGCTTTGAACTTCACTAGTGAATTTGCTGGGGGCTGGGGGTTTTTTTTGGGGTGGGCAAAGGTTTCAAGTAGACTCAAAATGTACTTCAATTAAAAATGTGTGACATTAGAACGTGCACAGAGAGGCATACAGAAGTGCAGGTCAGTTGGGGATTGTGAGTGCAATCACAATGTTACGCAATGGCGGTAGAAGCTGCTGACTGCATTTTCGACTGCGGCTTTTCTTCTACTTTTCAGACCCTCCGCTGGGAACAGTATGATTGCCACACACAAACACTGACACACACACTCTCACACAAACACGAAATCAGAAATAGTCCCTCTGCTTCTCATTTTATCTGGAGGAAGGAAGATAAAAAGTGAGAGTACAACTGTTGTGAATCATGCTATAATGACTACTCCACCACACATGTCGTATCTCTGGATGGTGTAGAGCAGGGTTCTGATATAAGTGTATCTGCTTTATGATTGTATGTGCAGTCTGTAGGTGTTTGGACACTATTTATGTTGTTTTGGCTCTACTCCAGCACATGGGGATTAAAATGGAGCAATGTCAATAAGGTTCAAGAGCAGAGCATATTACATCTAGCTTAAATGAACCATTTAAACAGTGTCTACTCTGTCTTAAGGGACTGAAAATGGTTGGACATTTTTAAATAATATTATTGTGTCACATGCTTCACAATAAGCTTTGCTCATCAGATCAAAACTCCTTCCATGGCTTTTTAAATCCTGCTTTATTGAGGAACTGACTCTTAAAATATATCAATGTATTCAGCCAACAGCAATTTAGCTCTGCCCATCCACAATGAAGTTAAACAGAATTTTTTAGTTTTGACTGCTTTTTGAATGAGACACAATGCAGCGCAGCCAGTCATAACAGATGTCTTTTGAAATATATCAGTCTTAAAGGTAAGGTAAAATAAACAGCCTTTTTAATTCTATAAAATTAACAGCCTGTTCAATTCTATATAATAAGGAGAGGTTGAATTTTTACATGATGATTTTTTGGGAATAAAACCATGCAAATGTCATAAGTTTACCTTGGGGTGTATGATATAGGCCCTTTATGTGTAATATAGGCCCTTTAAGTCATGCTATGATTTTCATTATAATGTCTTCAGTGGCAAGAACATCACTTAAGCTAAAAAATGATTCTTTTTGGATTACAGTTTATGTATTTTGGCAGTAGACCATGTTGATTACCGGTAAAATGTGAGCAAAATGTGGTATTCCTCGGTTGCTCTTTTAGTACATGACTGTAATGAGTGGGGTTGAGGCAGACAGGATGTAACTGCGAGATCCAAAAATTTTTAATACTAAACAAGAAACAAAAACACAAACATAAACAAGGGGGCTTGTCTATTAATAGGTATTAACAGACACGAGCATGGTAGGCACTAAACACCAAGATGATGGATAGGTAACAGAGCACCAAGAGTTTATCGATCAGGATTGTAAGAAATTTACAAAGACAAGCATTAGCAAAGTGTTTTCCAAAAAATCCACAAACACAGACTGTAACACATACTCACATGGAATACAGACACATAAACAAAGGCACATGGAGAATGTAAACAACAACATAGACAAGAAAATTGCAAAAAGCAAAGAAACTGGAAAAGATAGGACGAATGTTACCATGATCTTGCGATTTAAACTGCTCCCTTAAGTTGATGTTGTTAATTTAATTGATGTTGATTTAAAAAGACACCTGCTGCTTCCATTGTGTTACTTTAAGGACATTTGGAAATTCAAACTATTTAGAAATGTAACTTTTTCATTTATAGCTTTTCGTATGGAAATGATGTTCAATAAATGATGTTCATGTTTGGACTGCAGGCTATGACTGAACTTTGTGACCAATAGACATCCTCAGGTGCTTGACATCTTATCTTAGGTATTCTTTCTTTTATGAACACATGGCTATGGTGAGAAAGAATGGCAATAAAATTTGACCTGATTTGAGCTTTCCTGGTCATGCGCTGCCAAGACTGTAATGGGACCAGTTTCAGTTTGTTCTTGTTTCAGGAGCCTATTGCCCTCAGTTGAGTCTTCAGCAAGCAATATGCAATTACTTGGGGTTCAAGTGAGGTGATGGACTTGGCCAATAACATTCCTCTTTTCGGCACTGGCCTGCTGCAGAGAAGCCCCGTCCGCTGAGTTCTGAGACATTTTGTTGAGATCTTAGCAGTTCACAAGCTTTTTTTCACCTCCCAGTGTTACAGTCCCACCTCCAGTGAAGACCAGTGAATCTGTTCTACTGGCAGTTTTACAACCCCATGAGCAAATGAGGTGGTATGTTATGGATCAAGAGCTCTAGAGCAGCTGCTTTTTTCTTCTTTTATTCCTCCCAGAGAGACTTATTTTCATGACCTGTCTTTGGCCCTCATGCTGAGAGACAACAACACCAACTCCAGCTGCAGACACCACACCTAAAACCAGCTCTAGACCTTCTGTAAGGTCTTAAGTGTGTAAACTAATGATGCAACTTTCTGCATCTGACCGAGAACTACTGTCTTCCAAATAACTTTTTTAACTACTGAAATGGGAGAACAATGTCTAAAAAGCTCCTCACCCAGTGTGGTTACCCCCACATGGACAACCCCTCTCACCCCATGCACGCCTCCTTGATGGACCACAGGAGCACATGCAGCAAAAGACTCATTGCCTCTAAATGCAGAATTGAACGCCACAGGAAATCTTTTCTACCTGTGGCAATAAAACTGTATAACTCCTCCTCGTTCTGTAGATGATCCTTTTCAGTCTCTGTCATTCTGCTCCAAATAGGGTTTGTGCAATACAACTCAACTCAGCTGCTTAATATACTGTCTGAATGTTACTGAATGTTAATCTCATCTCCTCCTCACCTGCTGCTATTTAATTTTATTACATTCCTTATATTCTTATGTCACAAACACTAAGTCACTTTTCATAAACCATTTGCACTACCGATCTGCTGGTTCAGCACACTAAACCTTAAACACAGCAGTGTAAGTTACAGTTATTTTATTTTATTATGCTATTTTATGTTATTATTTTGTTTTGTTTTTTTGTAATTTTTGGTTGTACTATTGTTATTGTCTTTTTTAAAATTCTCGCTTGCCTTATCTTTATACTTCTTGTTGCACTGAGCCTTCTCATGACAAAAGAATTTCCCTCGGAATAAATAAAGTTCTTTCTTATCTTATTATTGATGACATTCTGCACTTTAATTTAAAAGTAGTTGTTTCTCCCTCTGCTGTAGTACACTAACATACTAATAGTGCATAAGGTGGCAGGAGCTATGTCTTCATTTACGTTGCTGCATTTTGGAAAGTACTGTTAGAGAATGAGTGGTAAATTGTCTGAAATACACCGGAAAGACATTTTTATTACAGTTTATCCAAAACTCATTTCTAAAGGGAGGGGTTAACTTTAGCTGGTTTCTTGTAAAGCCAATTATAAACCAAAACAACAAAACTCTCTCACTGCCAATAAAGTGTGAAGTAAAACATAGAAAAACAGTGTCAGAGTCAGATCAAAACCTTGTAACTCCAAATTTAGATTGTGTTAATGTTTTATTATGAATGCAACGAACCAGTAGAAACGCTTTATGATTACTTGGAAAAAAATCCCATTGCACTGTTGAGTCCGTGTACAAGGTCTGTCAAAAGTTTAGGGACATGTTGCCTTCTTTTGAACTGTTAATTTTTATGCTGTAATTATGTAAAAATATTTTTTTTGTAGTGGTCATATTAGCATAATGCTATGTATTAATACTTTAAGTATTAAAGTGTCTTCCTTGGTATGAGCAAGTTTTGTTTGAATAATGACTTGATACTTTCTTTTTCCAAACTACTTGTTTAAAAGCTGATCACAACAGTGACGTCAAATCAGTGCTGGTATGGCATTTTCTCCAAGCCTGTACTGTCATCATTTTACATAGTTTTCTTGAATTTCCAAGCCGCACTGCTGTCTAAGTGTTGGCCCTATTACTGAGATGCCGCTATCTCAATTCCGACAATGCAATAGCCATTCATTACAAGTACTCCAAAATAGTACATCCGGCCCCGCTCTCTCTGGGTGGGTTGCTGGCCACCGTGGGCGTCTGTTATCTGATGTAACAGAACTAACATCCTCCCACAGAGCTGTTTAATTATGTTGCTTTAGCAGCAGTTCAAAAAGATGTGATGACACTTCATTTAATAAAAAAAAAAAAACTGGTTAGTCTTTAATGTGTTAAACATCAAAATCACAAAGAAAACATATTTGTGAAAAACATATTGAAATGTTATTTGTCCCCAAACTTATAGCGGAGTTGTATGTGTGTATTTGAATGAAATCCAACAAAAGCACTCATCTTAGTTATGATGTATTTTCTAAATAGTAGATTTTTCTGTTAATTATATGGGCCCTGTATTCATACTTTTAAAAGATAGCCACACTATGACACTGTCACTGAAGCGAACAGTTCACAACTTCACTGCTTTCACTTGATGAGAAAAAAACAAGGACATGTTTGAATTGACTTTTTAAACTCATTTAAGGGAGAGTTTAACTGTATTTGGCTTCTGTATTTCTGTAACTGTATTTTGTGTACAGTATATATTAGCCAGCATGAAACTTATGAATTACAGTGCTTAAGTATTATTTTTGGAATATTTGTGCTTTACTTGAGTACTGAAACTGAAAACATTTCAGGTTCGCCAATTACATTTGTTACTCAGATCTTCAAATTGCTTGTTTCAAACCTTGAAAGACCAGCAGATTTCTCTCATTTTCTTTTTTTCCCTTTTGACATTGAACCGAGTTGTTGTCCCTTTGAATTTATTTTTAAAATGATTAAAATATTCAACCAGGTTTCTTTTTTAGTTTTAATCTAGTTTTGAGAGGATCTGCTACTAAAGCCATGGTGCCAGATTTCACACCACCTTCAGGGGTCGTGTGGAGTCCATCCCTCGATGGGTCCGAGCTGTTTTGATGGCGTGAGGGGGCAAACAGAATTTTAGGCAGGTGGTTTAATATTGTGGTTGATCTGTGTAATTTCTTCTGACAACGTCAGAAATCTCAACATGGCCCCCAACCCAATGAACTCAAACGGCCTAATGCAGAATGCTGTCCAAAAATAATCTCATGCTACCTTCTGTGGAAAACAAGGTCAGTCTCTAGAACCACTTCAGGGAAACAACGTGGAAATAAAAATGTTTCTTGATCATTCAACTTTGATAACAGATGCAAGTTTTATCAGTTTCATTAAACATTGCTGCACAAAAACATAGAATACATCGAACAACAAAGGACTAGCTTGAAATGAATGGTGCGTGTTTTATTATTATATTGATGTTATTTGTCAAAAGAGTATAAATATGATGTTCCCATAAACCAAGCAGGAAGTCTGTTGAGAATAGTTTGTTTACTTTATTAAAATCAGGGCGAATGCAACGACGCAGTCAAAACCATATCAAGCTGCATTAGCAATGAAAAAGCACAGATGGATCATGTTTTGATGATGGTGTCCTTGACCTTCATTATATTAATGCCATTTGGATGATATTTACAAAGTTTAAGGTCAACTCTGTGGAGGTTTCACTTAAGGAAACTGACCCCAGAGTCCTGAGGGGACTGTTTTTTTGCTTGGATTGGCTCAGTATACTGCTGGTAATGGGAAGTCTTTGTTAACAATAGAAAATAAACAAAAAGGGACAAACAGGCTGTTGCATACAGTAGAAAGCAGAAAATCTAGAGGCTGTTACAAGAATTCAGAGTTTAGTTTAGTTTAGGGTGCAGTCTTCCAGACTTCACTGACTCTCTCTCTCTCTCTCTCTCTCTGTCTCACACATACACACACACACACACACCACAAACTATTTAATGGGCCACAAAATGTTAATTTAGCCATACTGGCAGACATAGCTTGTAAAGCCATAAGGCAAACAACACGGTTGCCTCCCGATTCAGAAAAGGAACAGCTCTGAGCTTGCTTTTAAATGCTCTATTAGTGGCGTTACAGTAAATGTGGACGAAGTTGATTTAATACTTATTCCTTGCCCCAGGCTCCTCATATTTTGCTAATATGTCCACATGTATGAATGCTCGAGCATCAACGCCATGCAGCATTTTAGCTCAAGTTTAGGCGCGTGTGTGTGCGTGGGTGCGCACGTCCTCGGCTCCTTGTTTTTGCTGCACGCGGCCCAACTTTCCAGTAATAGTTCAATTCATCGAATGCCAGGCCATTCCTCCAGCGTAGAGTCCAGGGGACAGGGTGAACTCAAACCAGATGGGCTCACCGCAGAGCTACATCCATTAAACACATCCTTGATCTGCCACAAAGAGAGAGAGAGACAAAGAGAGAGAGAGGGAGAAAAGAGGAGCGGAGAGAAAGAGAGGAGGTCTGTTATTTTTCCATTATTGCCCTCAAATTGCGGTTGTTCCCCAAAAGCACTTCATGCCGATCTGAAACCAGGTGGGATCGCAATATCTACAGCATTAAGGGTGGAACAAATTCAGGTCAGCCTGAAACATCACATGCTTAATGTTTGTCTACTGGACGTCTGAACTCTGGTTTGCTAAGGCATGTAGGTATGTGACATTTGGCCTGTGTTCGAAACATTTGTGGTTTAATGGTGTGTCAGGGTGTCCAAAAGCCTAGTGAAATATCTTCAACATATCGTTTCAGCATTATTTTAAGGCCTACAGGGAGCAAAGTGATCGTACCTACTAACGTAACACCTGCTTTTAGGGGTAGATTTTCATGAAAGCTCATTTCTTCGCTAGGAGTGGCTGTACTGTATAATAAAACGAGAGCAAAAGTGTTCTCTCGGCCATGCTCGTTATCTAAAATCTTTATTCTAACTTCTAACGTCTAACAGAATAAAATCCATTATTCTGACTTCAGTAGCATTATTATTTCGCTGGTGTCCTGGTGGAGAAGGAGTTGCCGCTGCCATCAGAAGGTCATGTGTTTGAATCCCAGAACTGCTAGTGACACCACTGAGGTACCTTTGAGCAAGGTACTGTCCCCCAGTCCATTAAATTGAAGCTCAGAATAAAAACTTTATTCTAACTTCTAATGTCTAACAGAATAAAATCCATTATTCTGACTTCATTAGCACTATTATCTCCTTGGCAGCTGGTGTCCTGGTGGTTAGGGAGTCGTCCCTGTGATTAGACGGTCGTGGAACCACTGAGGTACCCTTGAGCAAGGTACTGTCCCCACACACTGTGCCCCGGGCGCTGCGTTGCTGGCTGCTCGCTGCTTCACCTGGTGAATGGATTAAATGCAGAGAAAGAATTTCAAACTGTGTGCTGTGCTGTGGTGGGTTCACATGTGACTATAAGAGACACTATTTTTTACTTTTCTTTGTCGTACTAAGCCATGTTTTCCAACATAATACTTTGGATTTTTGATACATGGTGCGTGTTACAAGCACAAGACAATCTGTTTACCATCTACTGCAGCAGACTGCAGATTCTATCAAACCATCAGACACAAAGCCTAGAGACCTTCCTCCATGATGATATCTTGCGCTCGTTCACCTGGCTGGGGGGAGAGTTGTCTCAGTGAGAATGCCCTTTCTGTCTTCCAAGTAAATGTTGGAGACAATTTTAGGAACCTTCCAGACATCCTTTTGTAAACAATAAGCCTTTGGGGGAATGCTCTGTTTATCTCAAGGTTAATTGTGTACAATACAACTAGAAAGAAAAACAGACTTTGTGACCCAAGCATCATGTCAAAGAGGACAAGACACATCCAAACAAACCGACTCGATTCCCTCTCTTCCTCTGATGCAGCTCCTTGGGGAGCCATTGAACATGAGGACCTTCAGAGGTGGACGTAGTGGCTGTTCAAGGGTATATTTGGATAAACGCCTCAAGTGTGGCTCTGCGTCAGAGTTTTTTAGGGATCATTTATGCATTGTGGTGACTCACGTTCTCAAAAATTCAAAGGTCAAAAGCAGTAAGTGTAGTGGAAGTTGCTGTTCGCAGAAAATAAAACAATGCATGCTGTAATTTGACATGAATTATTCCTCAGTCACAGCTCAGTGAAACAAGTGGAAACGTTCTGCCAAAAGTGCAGATTCAAGCTTTAAAACAGTGCCATATTTTTCGATTGAAATTTGATGAACGATTATGCTTTTGTGGATTATCATAGATTTCATGAACATCCTTTACATTTTAGTTTTTTATGAGTTTGTAATAAGCAATCAAAAAGTCCATGAAAAAGCACAGAAGGGAATTTACCTTGACTATACAGCAGTTCTTTGCATTACATCATTATGTAATTATTATGTATTTTTTATGCAATTAAAATCATAAATGGTATGACATGACAACAGTATTAACAATAACAATAAAGACAGTTTTGGAACTGACGAGAACATAACTCGATCTGCCTCCAAAATCCAGTTCAAACAAATGAATCATAGAAATGAATGAAAATGGTACTGGTTCCTTTAAGACAAGTCTACTGAGAGACAACACATAGTGGGCAGAGGGGGCTGCCCTGATTGACCAAACCTCCCCTAAATGGATCCGTGGTCAGTTGTTTTTTTGCTGTATTTTTGATGGCCTGGCTGCCTGCAACGCAACAAAAAAAGAGTCAAGAGATGCTCAGTGGTCGAATGGCCACCGGTGTGTCCTGTAAAGTAACAGAACATTCAAAAACACTGCTCCAGTTTCACAAGAGCACATCACCAAACATGATCGGAAGAGTGTCCTGACGAATAAGATCATGACTCATTTTGTATCCTGTGCTTATCAATTTAGCAAAACAATGAAACAGAAAGTATTAGCTTAGTTAAAAAGAATCACTGTTTAATAAGCTTGACTGTTTGGTCGTATGCTTTGTATTACTGTTCTAATGATAACACGGCTCGCTGCACAGTCTGCATGAGGAAATTGGGTTGATAAGATTTTTGATCCCTGTGCAAACTGTGCAGTCAGGCGTGTTATCATCAGGACAGTAATACAAAACACAGGACCAAACAGCCAGGCCTTTCGTACCAAAGTGGTGTTTAACCTTTCAGTGGATGGGTCCTAAACAAAGTTTGTAAATGACATGTGAGTATGAAGAACCTTAAAGTTTAAATAACCTAGACATAATGTAAAGGTTCTACGTTCACATTATGTGAAGGCTCTTTAAAACTTTAAAAGGTTCTTCATACTTCTATTTACTAAAATTGTAATTTAAATAAATACTTGTTTCTTCACCACACGAGGAACTCTTTGTGTTTTTCAAGAGTGTGGATGATTTGGTTATACTAAACTATTTGGTGAAACTCAGCTGTGTGAGGGTTAGGTTTAAGGTTACTGACTGATAACCTTAGGCTTAGGTTTAGGGTTAACTTTAGTAGAATTTTTTATTTAGCTGAAGGAAGTGTGGGCATTTACAAAGCATTTGCAGGGCCCTCTAATTATAAAGTGATTCAGGTTATTCAAACAGGTAAAAGATAATAAATACCCATAAAACTGCAAGCATGTCTCATTTAGGGTCGGTTGTTAAAGGTGGTTGATGCCTTCAAACTATCTCCAAACAAGCACCAAATTGTAAACGCTGCTGCAAACTGGGAGACAGAGATGGTTAGCTTAAGGTTAGCTTACAGATATACAGCGCTGCTCACCGCAGAACAAGTTTACATGATAATGGCTCAAATCCGAGAGATTGAGGTCAAGCATCTGGTGTTGGAGGGACAAATAAAACCTGTTTGGATCTGTGGCATGCTTGGC
>JBBPCZ010147606.1:0-19269 GCA_037974445.1 Brycinus macrolepidotus | reverse complement strand
TATAATCGGTGTACCAGGAAATCGTGCATTGACAAAAGTTCCCCTTTGCTTGGAATGCAGTGTGATTAAATGCGTTAATTTTAACGCATTATTTTTTTTCAAATTAATTAATCGCAATTAACGCGTTAAATTCCCACCCCTAATAAATATATGAAGGTCATCTGGCCAAAATAATTTACTTTTGTTGTTTGCTTTTCCAAAACATCTTTAAAAACACTCATCTGGAACTGTAACTGGTCAAGGTTCTGACCTTTGTGATCTACCACATAGTTCCAACACATGGGTATGGGTAACTGACCAAGTTTCAGATTTGTAAAATCTAGCAAATGCAACTGAGGTTAACACATTTTACAGCAGCTGTTAACACATTTCTCTGTGAACCCAGGCTTTTATACCTGAAGCTATGATTCATTTGAGCTGCATATTTTATACAAGCAGAGATAAATCACACAATGAAAATTTGTCACCACTGCCACCATACTATTGTTTATTAGACAAACAATTGTATTGGATAAATGTGTAATTATGTAATTGTATAATTTATTGTTAACACCTATATTGTGTGATTTGTTTCCAACCTTTAAAAAGCAGGATTTTCAGGTGATTGATGCCACAAACATGTTGAATAAACAGCCATAAAGGATACATTCACTTCCAAGACAAGGGTGCCCTGACTGTTCAGGAGTTCACACTAATGGTCCCAAAAGATGTTTATAAACCATAATTTCCAAACCTGTTCACTTACACAATACACATCATGTAAGAGAGAAAAGTGACATGATTGGTCCAAATTAACATGCGGTATACCAAGGCTAGATCAAAGTAAGCTTAACATTTACCTTAACATTTATCTTTGTGAAACTGGCACAGGTTGCATGTTAAAGGTTACAAAGCAGCATCACAGTAAGATTTAACAAATGATATATTTTGCAGTCCAAACCTTTACTAAAACAAATAAACTGACACACAAATAAACAAACCCAAAATTGGATGAGTAACTTGATTCATCCACTTCCCTTAATGTCAGATTGTAAAGATGTCATCGCAGCATCCTGTGCTTGAAAAATGACTACTTTAATCCTGTACTTCTGGGAATATTTTGGTACAACCAGTGATTTATTTTTATTGGGGCATCACATTGTAAATAACTGATGACACATTGACTAGGCTTAAAACATATTTGTAGCATTCTGCAAGCAGTTTAGACTTGAATAATAGTGCCTTAAATCATAAAAAGCAACCCATTCAACACTGGAAATGGCTCGGCACTTGTACATTGTGCCTAGTGACAAATGCTTCATGTAAAATCTGTTGTGTTCTTCATTCAGTCATTTTATCTTATATTAAGTTAGAGCTTTCTAAGCATCAGTGTTCCGCACACTGGTCACGTGGCCGCTACTAGGTCCCGGAAATGAAGCGCGTCACCCGATATATAAACAGGTGAGAAGCTTACCTGCACTGCTCAGTAATTGAGTCACCTATGCCCAGCTCAACTCTAGCCAACTCAACTCTAACCGTGAGTACTCCAGTTTACTTCTCTGTGTGTATGTGTTTGAATAAGAACACAGATTCCCGGTGGATTATGGAAATCAAGCTTTCCATAAACTCTGCAACTTATTCACCTCCGCTCCCATCCTCATCCACCCGGACCCAGCCAAGCAGTTTGTTGAAGAGGTGGACGCCTCGAATGTGGGTGCCCGAGGCTGTCCTCTCTCAGTGAGGTCCAGACCAGAAACTGTACCCATGCAGTTTCTTCTCCAGGAAATTCAAACCCTCCCAGCCGTGCTACGGTGCAGGGGATTGTGAGCTGCTGGCCATCAAGTGGGCCCTGGAAGAATGGCGTCACTGGCTCCAGGGTGGCAGTGAGCCATTTATGGTCTGGATGGACCACCAGAATCTCATCACCATTCAACAGACGAAGCAGTTAAACCCTCGACAGGCGCGGTGGGCAGTGTTCTTCAAACAATTTAATTTCCAGCTCTCTTACTGCTGACGCGTCAGCATGAAACTAATACCCCCCGGGCAGACCCCGCACCTGTCCTCCCTCCTCATCTCATCGTGGCTCCTCTTCGCTGGGAGTTGGAGCACCATATCCACCAGGCACAGACCTTGGAGCCCGCTCCGGCAGATGACTCCACGCTATGCACCGAGGTCATCACCTGGGGCCACTCCTCTCCCCTCGCGGGCCATTAGGGAGTACGAAGAACCATCATCTACTTCCAGGCTTCTGGTGGCCCTCCATGGCCTCAGACATTACTGAATTCGTCCGCGCATGCGCGGTGTGTGCCAGGGTGAAAAACATCCAATCAGCCTACACTGGAGGAGCTTTCCTGGTCCCCCGGCGTCCCTGGTTGCACATCGCCGTCGACTTCATCACCGGTCTGCCGGAGTCAGATGGGAAGAACACCATCCTCACCATAGTCGACCGTTTCTACAAGGCTGCTCACCTAGTGGCCCTCACCATACTCCCGTCAGCAGAAAAAACGGCCGAGCAGATATTAGAGCATGTAGTCCATTTGTATGGGTTCCCCAAGGACATCGCCTTGGACAGAGGGGTCCAATTCACACCCAGGTTTTGGAAGGCCTTCTGCCATCTGATTGACACCACCACCAGCCTCTCCTCTGGATATCATCCCCAGACCAACCAGACGGAGCAGACCAATCAACAACTGGGGCGCTACCTGAGGTGCTTCGTTGCCGATCGTCAGCTTTCCTGGGCCCGCTACCTCATCTGGGCAGAATTGTCCCACAACCTCCACATCTCCACTGCCACTGGACTCAGCCCATTTGAGGCATGGAACGGTTTCCAGCCTCCGATATTTGAACATCAAAGACCGGAGGCTGACGTACCCTCGGCCAAACAGTTTGTCCACCGGTGCCAGTGGCTCTGGACCCTATCCTGGGCTGCCATCCACCGGGCTAATTGTCAATACGTTCAACAACATCGCCGTCGGCACCCCCCGGGACGATCCAGATCCGACAGGGTATGGCTTCCCACCAGCAACCTCCATCTCAACATCAAATCCCACAAACTCACCCCCGCTTCATCTGACTCTACCGTATAACCCACCGGATTAACTCTGTCACCTACTGACTCCAGCTGCCTGCCTCCCTTCGCATCCATCAAGTTTTTCACATCACCCACCTCAAGCCCATGTTCTACCTCTCTATGAATCTCCCGGACCCTGCACTCCCCTGCATCATCGACGGTGGTCATCCTTGATTTGCTTCGGAGGGGCTGCGGCATCCAGTACCTTGTGGACTGGGAGGGCTACGGTCCTGAGGAGCAGTCCTGGGTTCCGAGCCGGTACATCCTGGATCCATCCCTTATTCAGAACTACCGTCATCGGTTATCCTCCCAGCCAAGTCCCTCTGGTGACGGCCCTGGAGGTAGGGTACTGTCACGCACACAGGTCACTTGGCCGCTACCAGGTCCCGGAAATGAAGCGCATCACCTGGTATATAAACAGGTGAGAAGCTTACCTGCACCGCTCAGTCATTGTGTCACCTATGCCCAGCTCAACTCCAGCCAACTCAGCTCTAACCGTGAGTCCCCCGGGTTTCCTTCTCTCTCTCTGACTGTGTGTGTGAATAAGACCACGGATTCTCTCGAGCGAGAGCGTTCTTAGAATAAAGTACGTGATTTACCTGCTCTCTCACGCCACTCCGCGTGTGGGTTCACCAATCACGCTACACTGGGCTAACAGCCAGTGCCTTCATTCCTGACAATCAGACAATAAGGTTTTATTTAGCATCACTATTATGTAACATTGCAGCAGCATTGGCAGGTTTCTTTTGTTGTTTAGTGTAATGGACAACCACTCAGAATGGGTAGTAGTAAACACAGCAGCCTGAACGCAGCTGGGGTTCTTGCCCAAGAATGTTAGCATATCAGTACCATCTGCTGGCATAAAATTTTTTAAATTATCATTCCTCTAACTTTCCAGGACCAGAGATGGGCTCTCTAATAAGTGAAATGTGAATGTTTAGTCTATACACATACCAGTTTCCACTAGTCTCTTCCTCTTTACTCTACATCTGTGAAAAATCTGTTATATTGACACACATTCTATTGACAGCCCTAAAATAAATATTTAATTGAGCTTTTGCTGTCTTGGTAAGTCAAACTCAGTGGCTTCTAGGAGAATAAAATTTTCTAAATATGAATAAATCCAAATTAATAAAACAGAATTATACAATTAGTCATACTTTAGTAAACACAAATTTTACAAACACTGCAATAACAATATAGAATATAGAGCATATATTACAATATATACAAAATATATAGTATATATTCTGTCTTTGAATGACTTTTCTGATGTGACTAGTTGGACAGTTCTGTTTTCCCTATTTGTATTTATTTATTTATTACCACATTGATGGTAACATTGGCAATGAAAATATAATTAATGCATTCAAATGGACAGCAGTTGCCCTGGTGGTAGACCACATAAACTCACAGAGCAGTGCCGGCGAGTGGCGATGCACATAAATGTCTTCTGTTGCATCACCCACTACAGAGTTCCAAACTGCATCTGGAAGCAACATCGGCGTGAGACATTTTTCGGCTCTAGGCAAAAATTTTTTTGCCGTGCCCAAGATTTGCAATGGTTGAATCAATAGACAAATAATGCTTTGAACAAATCTATGCACAGCCACTCCAGTATCCAGGTTGCAGTACTTTTTACCAGACAACAGCAGCCAATGGTAATTTTAGGCACTGGGTTGACTGTGTTTGAGGAAGGTGCAGACGTAACATTTTTTCATGAAAAACTTTTGTGGCAGGGGGTGCACGTTTTCAGGCCCCCTTTTCCCAAACAGGGTGCCCCAGACATTTCCCTGGTTTACCTGTCCTGAAGGTGCACTTCTGTAAGATGTGAAAATCTCTGTTTATTTAAACTGATTGTTTGCTTTGGATAAGGAGCAATAAATACATACTGTGATCTCTGGTCAAGAAACAGGAGATATACACTGAAAGACAGATGCTAAAGATGTTGTTATAAAATTTATTGTTAAATGATTGTAACGCTTCATCAAATACTGATCCATGTAGATGAAGATGAAGAAGCAACTGTAGCGCTGTTTCTGTAATACAGGATAGTTAATTGTGTATTTGATGGTAAGAGAAAAGCTTTAAGCAGTGCACTTACAGGACGAACTTGCAGAAGACTTGATAAAAGGTAAATGGTAATTCACTTATATGGCCACTCAGTCAGCTGCAGTTGTGTCAACCACTGGGCTCAGGAGCAGTGGTGTAACAAATCACAAATCACTACCAGGCAGTCCGGTACAATTCTAGGTTTGATAGATGCCTTGAGAACCCAAACACTGAAGTGTGGTGGAGGAGGGATAACTGTTTTTCAGGGTTTTGGCTCATCTTCTTTGTTCCAGAAAGCATGCAAACACATTTGGACAATTATACCCCTGTAACTTTGAGGTAGCATTTGGGGGAAAGTTCTTTCTGGTTTCAACATGACTGTACATCTGTGCACAAAGCGAAATCCATGAAGACATGATTTTAAAAGTTCGATATGGGGGAACTCCAGTGGCCTATGTAGGACACTAGCTTCAACCCAAATTAACACCTCTAGGATGAATTGGAACCCTGATTGTGAGCCAGGCCTTCTCATCCAACATCAGTGAATGACTTTACAAACTGAATGGGCTCAAATTCTCCAGACACACTTCAGCATCTTCTGGAAAGCCCTCTCATAAGAGTGAACGCTGTTACAGAGGGTGGCCCAACCCATACAATTATCCATGGTTTTGTAATGGTATGTCTAACTCACAGGAGTGTGATGACCTGTTTTTGGTCATATAGTATGTGCTAGCACAACTAAATATGAGTGCTGACTATGGAATTCCAGTCAGTAAAAGCATTTACAGAAAATTAAATAAAGAAGATAAAAATGTGGAAATTAGTATTAAGATTTGCTGTTTCATTCAATTTTTGCTTGTTGTACAAAATGTGTGTAGATGCCAAGGTTCTTTACACATACACTCAGAGTTCCACTGAGTTTATGTGTTTTTGCTTGTTTGTTCCCTGCAGGAAGTGCGTAGTTGTGAACAGTGTGGCGGTTCAGGCACTGCCCCTTGTTCCTTGTGCCATGGCAGCAAGCTGTCGATGCTGGCCAACCGCTTCAACGAGTCCATTCGTGAGCTGCGCTGTCCAGCCTGTGACCCTGATGGCCTGGAACGGTGCCAGTCCTGTGCCCAATAATCTGTTGGACATTGTGCAGCTTCAGCAAATGCACCACTCAGACGATAATGCCTGGATGTGCAGGGCTGTTCACACCAGGGACCAAGGTTTATAAGATTGTATGGAAGTCTACCAGAAAATACCAGACAACATAGATCACCGCAACAGTGTGGACCCTCTTTCAAATAAAGGGAGAAATTAATGAACTCACTGATGGAATATGATAAGCTGAGTAAGAGAAAGAAGCTGAGATAAAGAGTGAGAGAGTAAAAAAGGGCTAATCAAGGGTAGCATTTCTCTATGCATAGTTACACAACACATGACAGAGAGTGGAAATGAGGATGATTCTTATTCCAGGAACATTTTTCATGATTTGTAATTACACAGCAAAACACAATGAAGATGGAGGATAATACAGAACATGCTGTCTCTGTTGAAGCACTGTATGTACAAACAGGAGTCTGAGTGTGATTTGTGCTGCTGGAAGCAAAGGATTCAAATAAAAATTAAACTGTAAGCAATTTAACAGTTTAATGTAAAAATATGAAACTGTGTGATTACATGTATGGACTTCCTGGACTGGGGAGTGAATGGTACATTTTTAAACAGTGTGTATGTATCAAACTTTTTGTTTTAAAAATATTTAGTAAACATTTGGATTTAAATGACATGGACCCTGGTTAAACATGCATTTAACCATTAAAAATGCATTTAAGAGCATTTAATGATTTTCTTTAAATGTATTTTAATGAATTATTTATTATCAGTCTGTAATTTTGGTAACAGGATTGTACTTTCAAAGTGACTTCGTCTGTCAAGATCATAATATCATTGAGAGATCATTTGTTAAAGACCAAGAGTCCAACAGATAAAACAAGTAGAATCATGTGAGCTCCTGTTTCTTTGGGATGAAGACCTGCACCTGGCTCTTGTTAGTCACTCACATCCTTAAGCTCGCAAAAAACGATTGTTCATTGCTACCTAATATATCCCACCCCTTGACATTGTAATGAAATAATCAATGATATTCACATCTCAGCGGGTTTAGTGTTGTGGCTGATTGGTGTATTTATGTATTTCAGGGCAATGAGAGGGTGTTGAGACTAAAAGCAGGTACTGTTGCTGCAAAAGGGAATGATAGCTCTGATAGAAAGGTGTCAGAATGTGTAATATATCACAGCCTACTGCATATGGGTAAGTGAGCATCATAACCAGCACATCAAGCTGTGGAAGAAGATCAACTGATTTGATGAATCATGTTTTCTTTTACATTTTGTGGACGGGCAGGTGTGTGTCTTTTGCTTACCTGGGGAAGATATGGCCCAAGAATACACTATGGAAAGAAGACAACAAGGCTGAGGCAGTTTGATGTTCTGGGAAATTTTCCGCTGGGAAACCTTGTGTCCCGGCATGCATGTGGAGGTTTCTTTGATACATACCATGGCAATGGCCTCATTCAACATCATAATGCTCCCTGCCAGACTGTAAAATTTTTTCAGGAATGGTTTGAGGAACATGATAGAGTTAAAAGTGTTCACTTAGTCTCAAAATTTCCCAGATCTCAGCTGGATCAAGCATCTATGGGATGAGCTGGGCAAATTAGCCCAATCCGTGGAGGCTCCACCTTGCAACTTACAGGACTTAAAAGCCTTCAGAGGTCTTAGAGGAATCTAGATGATATTACGTAGGGAGTTTTAATGTCATGGCTGATCAGTGTACCTGTTTTAAACAATTTTTTGCTAGAATTAGGGCTGTTTAAGTTCAAGCTCAAACATCAATGTCAAGCAGTGAGGAGTAATGGGTTGAAGGCTTAATTTTACTGTCTGAAAAGAAAACTCAGGTTTGAAAAAGAAAGAGTAGTCAGTCTGAAAGATGATCAGACCATATTATTTTCTTGAATCAGTGATTCCCAGTCTCAGTTCAGAGGAACTTATGTTCAGCACATTTCCCCCTCTACTTTTACTTCGGCAAATTTCTGTCCATCAGTGTGTTAGAATATTATTTTAGGCTATTGATATTGCTGGTACTGGTACATGCTGGTACATGGATATAATGGTGTAGAGTTTTGTCTGACCCTGCTTTCAGTTAAAACACTGTAATCACCTAGTTAATGTCATGCTTTTGTAAAATAGGGAACACTAAAATGTCCAGATATGTAGTACAGTAGTTGATGTTTCTATATTGTCCTTGTAACAATAATGCATAATGATACTTTCTGTATCATTTCTTAATATGTTTGTCATGTTTTGTCTTTAAACTGTGTATAAAGAATCTGAACTCAAATGTGCACAGTGTAAGATCTCTCCTTTTACTATTATCAGCATTTACTTATTTATTTATAAAAACTTCATATTCATAAAGCCAAACACACCACTGGCTTTATCCTAAGGGTTCATCCTAATTCATTCTTAGTGTGACATGCACAGTTTAAACTCAGCCATTCCCTTTGTTTCTAATACATACTAGATCAAGCAGTCAGCTGATCTCATTAACATACAGTGTAGTTCACTGCAGGGCCAAGTAGAGTAATTAATGCCATAATATCTGTTTGTCTCTAGAGAACAAAGGGTATATTTCTTCTCCACTCACAAGGAACACCTGTGAGCATTATCTTCACCATCTAATCTCATTTTTCCCTCCCTGTTCCTCACATAACAGGAACAGAAAACTCCTCCTCTCCTTTACTCGCGTGCCACAGCGCACATACTCTTTCTTTCTCCTGTTCACATAGATGCACATATGCACACACACACGCATGCACAACACATACTCAGTTGTTAATTTACTCACTCAATCACTTTTTCCAAACCTTTGTTGCAGTTAATTAGTTAATTTGCTATAACCTGAAATTCAAGTAAGTTAACCTGACATTTTGAAGATTATTAAACTACTTTAATTTGGCATCAACATCGCCAAATCATGGGCCGAGAAAAGATTGGACTGACAAACAACGTAAGTATCAGTATGGAGGGTGCTGAGCTCCTTGTCTACTCCGAGCGCTGCATGCTTAGTTTATCCTCAGTCTCCATCGCTAGTAATAGTGGAGATTCAGTCTGTCAGAAGTGTCAGTCTTGTGCCTGATAGAGAACAATTTTTGGTTAGGAATTCTCACATTTGGACTTTAATCAGGGTTAGAAGGCAAGAGTCAGGCTCATTGCTAGCAACCCTGGTTGCCTTAGGGGGAGCACTCACTCAATTTCAGCTGTAGAACCCCAACAGCAGGGCAACTGTGTGGCTATTCGGCAGCATAACTGAAAATCACTCCCTCGTGCCAGAGCTTCCCCATGCAAGCACCACTGTCCTCCTCCCATTTGTGTGTCAAACAGGTTTGCCCTGCTCAGTCAAATGCCCACTGAGAATCCTCTTCTGGTTGTAAGTGAATTGGTTATTTGACCCATGAAATTAGCTACTCCTTTAGGAGCTACAGCACCAGCTACTATTAGCTGTATTTCAGGAGTCAAGGGATCAGACTTTACAGGAAACCTGAAGCTGTTAGCAAGCCATAGGTATGATAGGATAGGTATCTATGTAGGGGCTAATGATATTCATCTGTGGCAGTCAGGGATTACTAAAAATAATGTTAAAGGTGTGTAAATTAGCTCAGACAATGTCAGATTCCGTAATATGCTCTGGCCACATCCCAGTATATGTCCAAGTGAAACTTAGTAGGTTTTTTTGAAAACTGGTCCATGATTAAGGGCTAGCCTCGTCTCTTGGCTTGGAATGCGGGAGTGGGGTGCTTTCAGTTCTTGCAGCATAGTCCATAGCCTATTAGCTCGCTGGCAGTGCAGCTCAGTGCAGCTCACTGCTGACAAAACAGCAAAGAGGTCCAGGTCTCATGCTATCGAAACCATGTCTGTCCCCCAAATCAAACTGAAAAGTAGAAAACCTCAAAAAGTGTGTTCTAATAATATAATCATCCTCTCTCAAATAACCAGCAACACAGCATCTTAGATCAAAAAAAGGGACTGTTTAACATAAGATTGCTCATTTATTAACCCCATCTGGTACAACAGACTTCAACAGCCTAACTGAATACTTAGAGACTTCTCTTCAATCCAATCAAGATAACATTGGCAAGGCAAGACAAGGCAAGTTTAAGACATAAAAGAATTAGACTGAAAAAGCTTGCTCCTTGACATAACAATCAAACAAATGCCTTAAAGCAAAATGTTTGAAAATTAGAGTGTAAATTTTGATTAGCCAACCTGGAACCTTTCCACTCTGTCTGAAAGGAGAGCCTTAGAGACCACAGAAGAGCACTTACTCACTTGTGGCATGCTCAGTCTATCTATCCTCTCCCACTGAATCTAACAAAAAATATTCCTAGGTTTTTATTCAGCACAATTTCTACACTAAGTAGGAATCCTAGAGGACCTCTTACATTTACATTGTACATTAGGTATTTACATACTATTAGGTATGATTACCTGGAAAAATGGGATTAGCTTCCACTCCTAGGCACATGACACACTGTGTATCTCAGATGATAAACATAGATTAAATAAGAATGAGGATTGCATAAAGAATATTAAAGATTGGATGTCACATACCTTTATTCCGTTCAGCTCAGAAAAAATGTCCTTCTTCCAGGTCCAAAATCTGCTAGAAACAAACTGTCAGGTTTAATGCTAGATCTTGCTGGTTCCCCAGCCTCTGCTGTGTTAACTGTAAAGAATATTGGTGTCACTATAGACTCAAATCTGTCTTTGGATGCACATATAGGTACTCTAACTAAAACAGCTTTTCTTCATCTACGAAATATTGCTAAGCTAAGAAACACACTATTCCTACATAATACAGAAAAATTAGTTCACACCTTTATTTTATTAAGGTGCGAGAATTTCCCTCGGGATAAATAAAGTTCTTTCTTATCTTATCTTATCTTATTACCTCCAGATTTATAATGCCCTGTTGTCAGGATGCTCCAACAAGAACCTAAATAAACTTCAACTTCAACTAGAGTCAGGAAATTTGGCCACATTAGTCTAATATCATCAAGACTACACTAGCTTGTGATCAAATTTCGTACTGAGTACAAAATTCTAATACTGACATATAAATCCCCAAATGGCATTGCACCCAAATACCTTCATGAACTTATCTCTTGCTACAAACCCCTACACTCACTTAGATCTTAAGATGCTGACTATCTGCTAGTCCCCGGAATAATGAGAGCTACAGCAGGGAGAAGAGCCTTTTCATATAATGCCCCCCAGATTTGGTATAACCCTTCCGCTGATGTATGAGACACAGTCTCAGTTTTTCAGTCTAGGTTGGAAACTTACTTGTTTAGTCAGGCTTTCCATTATTAACTCTTCCCATTAGATGAAAGATGTAGAATTATGAGGTTATGGGCATAGAGAATCTAAGTACACTGAATCCAAGTCCGCCACATCCTCGGACAAAGCTCCGGTGGAGACTGTTCCTTTTACTCTCACACTACTCTTCACGATGATTCCACTACTGACTCTAACTGTACCTGCTCTGTTAACCATAGATTGCCAACTGTTCAGATTAAACTGCTCTTATTGGTAGTTATCTCCATAGGGCCATCTCTTTTATTCTCTCTCACTCTTCATGTTGACCAGCGGAGGATGGGTTCCCCTTTTGAGTCTTGGTTCCTCCCAAGGTTTCTTCATCCAGCTACAGGAAGTTTTTCCCCACCTCTGTTGCCTTTGGCTTCTTCACAAGGGCTGTGACCCAGATTCTGTAAAGCTGCTTTGTGATATCAATTGTAAAAAGATCTATGTAATGAAAATTAAATTGAATTGAAACCTTAGACTGTAAATTTACTAATTGCTTTATGTGTTTAAGAAGAGACGATGTTGAAACATATTTCAGCTTTTACCAAATTGTCTTGATTTCATTCTAATACTGTTTGAAATCTATGTGAAAAGAATTCCTATATATTAGAAAACCCTCAGAACTCAAATCTTTAATATTACCTTCATTAGTTATCTTAATTAATGAGACATTTTTCTTTTGGGCAGATCATACGTTTTGTGTTCTTGTTGATGTGTACACTGTCATCTTATTGTATTGCAGCTTTGGGTAAGGTAAGATAGAATGATAACTCCACTGCTGTTAGTACTAGACAATAGTCAAAGGCAGCCTTTGGAGGACAGGTTTGTGAAATGTAGAAACTCCCCCATCCCCTCCAACCACCCACCCCACCAAAACAAACCAGCAAACAAAAAAAAATATTCAGTGAATTAATTCAGGCTAGTCCAAGAATCAGCTCCCTTCTACACTAGACCCACTGCAGTTTGCGTACCATGCAAACCTGTCAACCATGCAAACCTGTCAACAGAAGACGCAATCTCACACTGCAATTGGATCCCGGACTTCCTTACTGGAAGACTACAGACAGTCCAGATCGGCAATACCAGCTCCAACACCATCACGCTGAACACTGGCGCCCCCCAGGGATGTGTGTTTAGCCTGCTACTCTTCATGCTGCTGACTCACGACTGCACCTCCAGCTCCAGCACAAACCATATCAAGTTCGCAGACAACACCACAGTTGTGGGGCTCATCAGAGACAACAATGACATGGTGTACAGAGAGGAGGTGCGACGACTGGTGGTCTGGAGCAAGAACAATAATTTGTCTCTTAATGCTGACAAAACAAAAAAGCTGATTGTTGACTTCAGAAAGACATGGCGCCATAGTGGAGAGAGTGAGGAGCACCAAATTCCTTGGTGTTCACATTACAGAAGACCTCTCCTTGGATCAGCAAGTCCGGTTCCCTGACCAAAAGAACCCAGCAGCTCCTGCACTTTCTGAGAAGACTGAAGAAGGTGCACCTCCCCAAACCCGTTCTCATCACCTTATACAGAGGCACCTTTGAGAGCATCCTGACCAGCTGTATCACACTCTGGTATGGAAACTGCCACACCTCTGACCGCAGAGCCCTTCAGAGGATTGTGCAGACTGCTGAGCGCATCATTGGCAGCTCTCTACCAAGCCTGCAGGACATTTACACTTCTCGCTGCATGGATGACCTCCACCATCCCTTTCATGAACTGTTTACCCCCCTCCCATCTGGTAGACGATTCTGCAGCATCAGGAGCAGGTCTGCTACACTGTGCAATAGCTTCTTCCCCCCAAGAACTGTCTACTCCACACCCTGCTCTGCACTGCATAACCTCACCTCTTCACTTTCTCTATGGCTGCTATAAGAGTGAATGTTTACATTTACATGTATGTCTACTTGAACATTGCCCACATACTGCAGTACTTGCACAAATTGTTACATTTGCACAAGACAACTCACTACAAATCGCTACATTTGCAAAATATAACTGTTTACATTGAAGGTACTCTCTCAGTACATCTGCACTGTGCTTCATCAAGAGTTAATTAGTGGAATTTCTTGCTTTCTTAATGTGTTTGGGATCCAGTTGTGATGGTAGGGTTGGTACACAGTTAGTAATCCTATTTGACTATGGTTCTACTCCACATTATGGCAAGAACCACTTAACTAAGTAAAAAAAAACATCAGACCATCGTTACCTTATTACAAAAATATTCTGGTTTGTTTAACTTGTTTTTTTGTTTACTGCATAATTCCATGTGTTCCTTCATTATTTTGTTTATTTTCAATATTATGTAATTGGCTATATTTGCCTTGACTCCTGGTTTCACCACCATTGAAAAGAAAACCAGTGTTTGTGAATTTGTTTGTGATTAAACATTTCATCTCAATAATATACAGAAATTTGGAAAAACACTGAAATTTCTTTTTAATGTTAAAATACATTTAGGGACACTTTGAGTCAGATGGCATAAGTTGGTGGTTTTACTTATTTGTCTCTTTTTCTTTAAGCATAATGAAATGCTTGCTGTGGCCTAAAAATGAAAAAAAGCTGATGAAGTTTCTGCCATGAACATATTTTGGCCTGCAGAAAAAGAGCACATGCCTGCTCTGACAGCTCTGAATGATTTCCTAATTCTAGAAATGGCAGTGGTGCAATGCTAACTTTAATCTCAGCCTTCAGTTTCCAGACATATTGGATATTTTTTCCTAACCCTTACTGCAAGGTGAAATACATCAATATACATCATCACTGTGTTTCCATCACTGTGTTTGTCCTGGTCTCTGTGGGCCCAGGCACAATTGTGATCAACATGAACATTTATAATGGTGAAATTAGGATTAAAAGACTGGGATACTGGATCTTTCTCCTTGACTTGTTCGGCATCTCATCAGAAGCATTTTCATCTGGTGAGGGTCTTCATTTCACATTCTGGAAGCTTTCAGACATATTGTCACAAAGTTGATGGAATGACGTCTTTGACCCATTTCCCACAGGCATATTGTACCCCAGTATTCCCCAATATAAGACAAGAAACAAACACTACAAGTCTTAACAAGAAATTGGCTCCACCAATAAATGAGATCTTTTATAACTGCTGTTGTGAGGTTGGACAATTTTGGAAATCTAAAATGCATTAATAATGTCGAACAGGGGGAGTCCTCCAGGGTCTTATGATTTCTGGGAACCAAGCAATACATGTTGCCAGGGTCTTTTCTGTGTGGAGTTTGTAATGTTCTCCATATGGGTTTCCTCAAACAGTCCAAAGACATGCATGTCAGGTGGACTAGAGATTCTAAGCTGCCTCTAGGAGTGAGTGTGTGTCTCTCTCTGTCTGCCCTGCGATGGACTGGTGACCAGAGTGTTTCTCCACCTGAGTGTTGGGATAGCCTCCAGTACCCCTGTGACCTTGGTTGGATAAATGGCTCAGAAAAGGAATTAATAAATTACTACATTAAAAAAATCTGTGTATTTTCATTTCATTTTACACAATATAAACTTGTTTGTATTTAAACAAACCCAAATTTGCATTCTTATTCACATTGATGTGTCAGACTAACCACCTGCATAATTAAGAATGTCACACCCCCTGCCACACTTCCCTCAAGAAGACAACGCTTGGATTTGCTAAAGCTGCACGTCTACTTTTTCTTTTCTTTTGACAGGGTTTGCTAACCTGTGCAGTTTAGTTGGTAGTAACTTGATTAAAAGATATTAACTTGAGTCTAGCCTTGCAGGTATGAAGAACAGATGTGGACTACTTAAGCACTGTCTTGGAACAAACTCCCTCTTCAGATCAGATCTGCGGAGTCTCTCACTGTCTTCAAGCGTTATTTGAAGACCCACTTCTTCAAGGAGCACCTTGGTGACTAACTAGGCCTCTTGTTATTGCTTATTCTTTTCTTCTTTCCTATATTCACTGAGAAAAAAAACCCTTTGGGCACTTACACTCTTACTCCATGCCTTCCTTATTCAACTTGGTTGAATAGCAGATGTTGATTTAAGCAGAGCTTTTCAGGTTGAAGAACAGATGTCGACTACTTGAGCACTGATGTGCGTCGCTCTGGATAAGAGCGTCAGCTAAATACTGTAAAAGTAAATGATGTACGTATCTCTGGATAAGAGCATCTGCCAAACTCTAACTGTAACTGTACTATAACACAAAGCAACTGTGGCGAGGTGTGCAGGGTTTAAGAAATGGACTAGCGAGAACTAGATAAATAAATAGAAGAAGCTCATGAATTAATCCTGCTGACTACGCCAGAATGTGGTGAGGTACGGAGGAAAGTAAATTTAGCGATTACTTGAAAATTAACTAAGTAGCTGACTACGCCACCCTGGGAATTTCACCCAAGGAAATATTACCATAAAGGTCACACAGGTTCGTTCTACTCAAAGAGGAGCAAGAGACATGTGCCCAGTTCAAATTAAACAAATTTATAAAACATTCATTAAAAGAAATCACATAAAACAAACATTCAAAATAACAAAACAAAATACAGACCATTATATTAAAAAGCTAAAATGTAACAGAGGCTTACCAGCAGGACTCTAATAAATAGGACCCAACACACATGCACACGTGCTTCCACACACACACACACACACTCACCCAATAACCAGTGAACACAGCACACAGTGGAATCCCAACGCTATCTTAAGCACTCTGCTGCAACACAGTCAATATTAACAATGCAACACAGTCAATATTAACTATTATATATATATATATATATATATATATTCAATGTGTACACATTCAAATACTTATATATACATATATATTCAATGTGTACACACATACATATACTTATATATACACATTGGAGTGTCCTCAGTTGTTCGGTAGCAGCAGGTATTGACAAAAACAGTAATAATGCAACAGAAACAGTAACAATGCACCAAGACAAACTGCACATTTCACACAGTAATATTTCAACCCAAACATTGCACATGTTGCACCAGAAATATTGCACATAAGAGAAGTATTGCATGCAAGAGAAACTTCCACTTATCAGTCCATGGTGTTTGGTGTTTATTTGTGTGTGTGTGGTCAACTGCAAGGTGTTGGTTGTAAAGTCTGACAGCAGCTGGAAGGAAAGACCTTCGGAATCTCTTCTTCCCACACCATATGTGCAGCAGCCTGCCACTGAAGGAGCTGCTCAGTTTCCTGCATGGGGTGGGAGATGTTATCCAACAGGGATGACAGCTTAGCCACCATCATCCTGTCACTCACAACCTCCACTGGGTCCAGAGGGCATCCTAGAACAGAGCTGTCCCCAGCGGAATTGCTGCTGCCCCAGCAGACCACACTGTAAAAGATGGCTGATGCCACTACTGAGTCATAAAAGGTCTTCAGGAGCGGCCTCTGCACTCCAAAAGACCTAAGCCTCTGTAATAGGTACAGCCTACTCTGCCCTTTTTTGTAGAGAGCACTTGTTTTATGAGTCCAGTCCAGTTTATTGTTCAGATGAACACCGAGGTACTTGTAGCTCTCCACAGCCTCAATGTCCATACCCTGTATGTTTAGTGGTTGCGGTGGAGGATGTTTGCATCTGCGCAAGTCTACCACCAGCTCCTTGGTTTTTCCAATGTTGATCTGGAGGTAGCTCTGCTGGCACCAGTCCACAAAGTCCCGAATCAGTTTTCTGTACTCCCTGTCATCCCCATCAGTGATGAGGCAGACTATTGCAGAGTCATCAGAGAACTTCTGCAGGAAGCAGTTGGTGGAGTTGTTGGAGAAGTCTGCAGTGTAGATGGTGAAGAGAAACGGAGCCAGACCTGTTCCCTACAGGGCTCCTGTACTGCAGACGACCCTATCTGACACACAGCCCTGGGTTCTCACAAACTGTGGTTGGTCAGTGAGGTAGTTCAGAATCCATGTGGTTAGGTCTACTCCTGTGTGCTCCAGCTTTTCCCTCAGGATTGTGTGTAAGATGGTGTTCAAAGAACATGATTCTTACAGTGCTTCCAGCGGTCTCCAGGTGAGAGAGGGAACGGTGTAGGAGATGGATGACAGCATCATCCACCCCAATGCCAGACTGGTAGGCAAACTGAAGTGAGTACAGTGATGAGCTCAACATGGGCCGAAGCTGAGCAAGGACCAACCACTCGAGGGTCTTCATCAGGTGCGATGTCAAATCCACCCGACCTGTAGCTGTTGAGGTCCTTGGAATGTGGAGTCTTCGGCACTGGTACCACACAAGAAGTTTTCCAAAGCCGTGGTACTCTCCCCAGCTTCAGGTTCAGGTTGAACATGTCCTCCATCACCCCACACAGAACATGACAACCCTTGAACTGATGCCATCTGGACCCACTGCCTTCCTAGTTCCCTCCTAACCTGGATGGTTGAAATATACAGGCTGGAGCAGAGTGATTGTGCGCTGGTGGTTGTGTTTGGGGGGGGGGGAGCAGTGAGCAGAGAATGTGGATGAGGTGTGAAGTGTAGAGGAGGTGTGAAGTGTCTGAAGTGGAACAGGGGTGGGGGTGTGGGTGTCTGTAGCAGATTTTATAGGCTGCATCAGAGAGGGGAGTACGGGTGGAGAGGCAGGGGCAGATGATGAATCAAACTTGTTGAAGAAGTGGTTCAGTTCATTTGCCCACTTCACATACCCCACCAGCAGATGTGAGGTTGCCTGAGATGTGCCCTGAGATAGTTCTAAGGCCTCTCCAGACTTTGCTGACATTGTTCTGCTGAAGCTGGTTTTCCATTCTCTACCTGTAGCTGTCTTTCCCATCCTTGATCAGTCTTTTCAGCTCTCTCTGCACCACTTTCAGCTCCTCATTGTTCCCTGACTTGAAGGCCATCCTCTTCTGTTTGAGAATGGCCTTGTTTTCTGGAGTAATCCAGGATTTGTTTTTTGAAAAGCACCGCACAGCCCTGGTGGGTACGGTGTTATCCAGACAAAAATTAATGTAGTCCGTAATGCAAATCACAAGACTGTCAGTGTACTCCCCATGGTCATCACACAGCACTTCCCACACAGTAGACTAAAACAGTTTGGGTCAAACATCTCCAGCCTATCAGCTGGCCACCGGTGTCCCCCAAGGCTCAGTGCTGGTGCCCCTACTTATTGCAATTTACACCACCTCCTTGGGCTCAATTATTCACTCTCATGGCTTCTCTTATCACTGCTTTGCTGATGATGCACAGCTATACATGTCCTTCCCGCCAGATGACCAGATGATATCTTCGGATCTAATCCCACATATCGCCTACATCATCAATGGCTCCTTAACGACTGGCCATGACCCATCTGCTTTTAAGTCTGCAGTGGTCACACCAGTTCTGAAGAAACTTACACTGGACTCCTCAGATATCAACAACTACAGACCAGTATCTCTTCTCTCTGTCCTTTCCAAAGTCCCGGAATATGCTGTTTATAACCAACTCAACATCTTTCTTTCTCAAAACAGGTTTCAGGACCCTCACCAGTCCGGGTTCAAGGCTGCGCACTCTACTGAAACTGCACTACTAGCCGTCTCCGAAGAACTTCATGCAGCTAGATCAGCCAAACTGTCTTCTGCTCTGATTCTTCTTGACCTTTCTGCAGCCTTCGACATGGTTAACCATCAGATCCTCGTGGCTACTCTCTCCAGCTTTGGAATATCGGGCACAGCCTGGCAATGGTTTGAATCCTACCTTGATGACCAGAAGTACCAGGTAGCATATATACTGGTTCTCTTGGGGATGTAATAGCCTCACATGACTTTTCCTACCACTTTTATGCAGATGACACTCAACTT
>JBBPCZ010147535.1:0-19288 GCA_037974445.1 Brycinus macrolepidotus | reverse complement strand
TTGTATCTTTAGGCACTTTGCAGCCTGTCGCAGTAAAACATTTGTTCCCATTTCTTTCATTTAATCTACTCAATATGGCAAAGATAAGACAGTTTGACAGGCAGAAAATAATATTTTTGCTCCAACAAGGTGATTCAAAGCCAAATATGGCTCAAGAAACGATTTTCCAGCTCGTTCAAACCCCATGAACAGCAGTTATCTCAAGAGCTACACACGTATGAACGCACACAAACACATACACACGAAAGTGCTGGAGTGTGAAGGACATGGACGTGATGTGAAAGTGACGTAGACCATGCTTGACTGCCCAGTTGTTTGCATACATCTCTCATCCTGTCAGAATTAGTAGGTGAGTGACGTGTGTGTGTGTGTGTGTGTGTGTGTGTGTGTGTGTGTGTGTGTGTGTGTGTGCGTGTGTGTATGTGAATCAGCTGCAGAGAAGATCACAAAGAGAATGTGAGTGAACAAGGGGACACATGCACATTCACAGTGGGTCGAACAACTTACACACACACACCCACACACTTGCACAAACACTTGTGACACCTGACACATTCCACTCTTTAGGGTGGCAAGCCGAGGCCTGGCCTTCTGCTGATGAGCACACAAACACACACACACACACACACACACACACACACACACACACCAAGCACCCCCCTGCCCACACACACACAAACACACACACACACACACACACACACACACACATACATACACACCCCCCCCGCCCCCCACACACACACACACACATTGCATACCATAGTCACTTAAAAGTTTAGTTCCTACAGAGAACTGCTATTTGATCAGTCACATGCCAGCTGAAGGCTCAGAAACAGCTTTGTGAGATTTTGGATGTCATTTATGTGATTTCCAGCTGTAAAAAGCAGGTGCTTTTAACAAGTGTTAAAAGTGTCACAACAGGCCAGACAGCCCCTCAGCAGATAATATTACGCCCCCTCAGCCATGCAGCCTTGTGTTTCTATTTTGTCCTGCAAGGGAGCCTTCAAACCTTCATGAGAATGAGATAGATTTCTGAGCTGATAAAGAACAGGTTTCTGATTGAAAAAGTTTATATGTGTGTGTGTGTGTTTGTGTGTGTGTATGTGTGTGTGTGTGTGACCTCAGCGATTAAACTCAATTTCAATAAAATTTACTGAAGAATTAGTGAGTTTCTAGTGGGTTATGTCACACACAAGAAAAAATGTCTTATGACTTACTAAACATTTTCAGTTTGTCGAACATCAAATAAATGAACAGAATATAATACACGGAATCTCTTCTGTTAATTTGGTATTAATATTCATTATTAACTGATGCAGAAAGTCTTTTTATCCTTACTAAATATCAAATTATTTGGAGACTAAAAAAACATATGAAACAGTAAAAAGATATATATATATATATATATATATATATATATGTCTGCCTGGAAAATCATGGAAAGTTGCAATATGTTTCAAGCCAGGACTAAAATGATCACAGCTGAGTTCAGGTGAAAAACTGTAGGTAATTCTGCCTGTAATTTTCTCAGGAGAAAAGGATGAAAACACTGACATGGCCAATCTAGACAAAGGTAAAATCACCAAATAGCACCTGTAAATGAGGAAATTACCCAAAGACTCCACATAATGAATGGTACTATTGTCTGAAATGAACATAGTGGTGTACCTTTGTGTGCTACCATTCTCGGTTCGGTGCATTTTCTGTTGATGTAGCCTGTGTCATCTCATCAGTGTGTTTTTCATACCATCTCATCAATATGAGTTTATTACTGTGTGATTGGAGTCATAGGACACTGATATGGCTGCATACTATGAGTGAAGTTTCTGGAGTGCAATTTACAGTTTTATTTGTCTTTGTTGATATGGAAATAGCATGATTTTATAGTAACTGATGTTGATATGCTACTGTTTAGCTAAACGTTTCAACCTTTTCAACTATCTTACATTCAGTAGGAGATATGAGGGGGGATGCCATCCCCTATCTGAACAAAAAGCATCCCCCTTAACCTGCCATCACAGGGTGTGTGTGTTGGTCGGTGGTGTGGGAGGAGGGGGGGTGCCCCTATTGGACCTCCTGCCTACATTTACATTTAAATTTTTTAAAGATTAATAGCCTATATATAAATGACCACTGTTTTAATTAGCTTAGATTGGATTAGGTATTAAAACAGACCTGCATTACCAGTCATTCAGTGGGAAAGGGTATCTGTAGTGAACTTCTCCTCTACTGGAAACTGTAATCAGGAGTATATGTCATAACCTCCACTATGCTAAATAGGCCAATTATCCAAAAATCTTTAAATTTGCTAATAATTCTCTTAGCCAGCCCTTGCAGTGAAGTTGCAGCATTCCACAAGTAATACGCGAAGCAATTTTAAATAAATCAGTATTTTTAATAACATGCCACTATGGTCTGTGTTTGCTTTTGAAGTGATGGCTTTTCAAAGCCATATACCCACTCTGACCTCTCAAATTAGGTCCATGTGGACCGTCACCCTCCACACAACCCTTCCTCGCCTCGGGATCTGGTTAGTTTACCTCATATTCTTCTATTTCTGATAATTGTCTTTTGTGGTCAGCCTCTGTCAGCAGGCTCTCTTTTTCTCAGTCCAACACTGGTCGGCCAGGAATGCCTTAATGAATCTCTTGATGCAATACCCCTCCCCCCATTGCCCTTCCATTGACTGTGGAGACATGACTCTCTCTCTCTTTCTCTCACTCGCTCAATCTGTCCCTTTCTCCACCCCTCTCTCTCTCTCTCGCTCTTCTTCTCCAGTAAGATGTAAATATAATTTCCCCACACAATCACCAATCCCCAGTCACTGATGTAGCGGGTGACCTTTTTGCGTGTGTACACATTTTCATTCGGTGCGTATGAATTCATCTGGGGTCGCCGGAGTCAGAGACTGTAATTTAGTGTTATGAGCTAAAAATTGGAAAAAGTCAGTGGAGATGGCACTTTTCAGGCAGGGATGATCAAATCAGAACTTGGCTGGAGGCTAATGCTATATGAGACTTTGTGTGTTCGGAGGTGATTGCAGCCGTCGCTGATTTCTGGGTTAGCTTTTTTTTTTTAAGTCAATTTGGCTACTACTGACCCTTTTCTAGTGCTAAAGGAAATAGCTCATGCTTGCTGGTGATGAATGGAAGCTAGCAGTGAGTCACACGAATGAAAGATACTAATCAGCGACTATACAATTTCATCTACTGTGAGAAACATTAACATTATGGACTGAGGTACTCCATAAACTTCCAGTGTATGTGCAAAACTTCTGCACAATTAAGTTGATGAGGTGTAAATAGAGTCACTCAGGGTGGGTTTGATGTAAAATGGTTCATTGTAGAGAAACTTACCAGCTCAGATTTTTTTTTACAGTGGTGGTGATAGGAACCCAGACTTTAATGCCTCTCAAAGTTTCCAAACAGGAAGTCACCTCACGAACTGGTTATGAATATGTCGCCTCATGCCAGAGACATTGTTCATGGCTAGGGGTTGTGAAGCAAAATAGAAAGCACACACACACACACACACACACAAACAACACCTACCCATAAAAATTGTTTCTGGCATTAGGTGTCATATATATATGTGTGTGTGTGTGTGTGTGTGTGTGTGTGTGAATGTGTGTATATATATATACATTTATATATCTATATATGTATATATATGTATGTGTATGTGTGTGTACAAAGAAACAATTTTTGCCACTATTTTACCATTTTTATGATATAAAAACTCATGTAGACACTTTTTAGGTTTACTGGTTATTTTGGATAGTACAAATGGCTATTTTTGTCATGTAGACATGACCTTTTACATTTTACATCACACCCACTCTGAATAACTTTCTTTCTCGACCATTGAACTATACTGAAATTTAAAAAATTCGCTGGAATTCCCCTTCCAGGGGAAGATACAGCAACTGCAATCCTGATATAATTACTGTATCATTAAATCATCCAGGTAGCACTGAGATGAAATGCAATAAACTCTAGATGTGGAAAAAATAAAAATGTAACACTTTCTCTCACCCACTGAAGCAGCTCACAAGGCGTGAACAGCACCCCAGATAAGTTGGAGAGATTAGCGCTCTCAGTGGTTTTCCATGCTACCGCCCTTGCTGCCTCGATGACATTTCTGGAGTTTGCTCCCAATTAATTAGCATGACGCTAATACATTTCTTGGTTTGCAGACTTGAGGAGGCGCCCCGTAACTGTTTTCAACATGTCACAGTGGATTTGTTGCTGGTGTTCGTCGGGATGCGAGACTAATAATAAATGCATGAAATCTGCAGGTGCCTGCAGTCATGAAATCTGTTTTTTGAGGCGCAAAATCTGACTACGTTATCACAGTTTGCCTTTTTCCATCACAAATACCGCAATCAAAGGGAAAATGTGTCCGTATCCAGCCGGCAAGCGAAGCCTCGCGCTTGTTACCTGTCTGGAACCAGAGGGAGTTTCAAAGAGGAAAGTTTATTGCGGCAGCGGCAGTCAAAGTTTCATTTAAGGTAATGAACGGACGAGTAGTGTGTGCCTTAGGCACTGTCTGCTGGCTTTCTGACACCTAATTGATAATATCCTCGGGATATGGCCACTATTAAGGCCCTGGATTAAGCTTAAAGTACCACTCTGTGGTTTTTAAAGCCATATTATGAAAGTCGGCTTAGCTGTGAGCGTTTCTTCCTCATTTTAGTTGGTAATTCCGAGCAGTTCCCCTCCATCGTGAACCATGAGAGGCCTTCGAGGAATGTAATGTAAACAAAGCAATTATGTTTCTTTGGGTTAATGACTATTGATTATTGCATCAATGAATGGGGTGGGGGGGTGGGCGCTACCTCTGAGCATGTGATGATAGACTCTAGGCCTAGAGGGCCAATAGAGTTTCTCAGATTCAACACAAGTGATTCAGCTCATCGGCTAATTATCAAGGCTGTTGTGAATTGAGCTGGTCACATTAGAGCTAGGTAAGCACTAAATAAAGCACTAAAATGGTGAGGCCTGGAAAATGAAGTGGTCATAGAATATTTCAGAATCAGAATCAGAAAACTTTATAGATCCTGGAGGAAATTGCTTGTTACGACTGCACAGACACACAGAGACACAGAGACAAGAACAATATAAAATATAAAGTCTAAATAAAATCCAATAAAAAATATAAAATAAAAAAATCTGCAGAAAATACTCAGTATGAAAAACACTATGCTATATGCTGGGATGTAAATACTATTGATAAATAACTTACTGGTAAGTGAATTACCAAAAACACAAATGGTGGTTAGGAGTATGTTATTGCACTTAGTAGAGATCAGTAGTAGATCAGTAATATTGACATTAGCAGTGATATTCACATGGTAAACCTATTGCACATAATAAAAAGATAAATGAATAAAAGATATTGCATATAATGAAATGATTTAGCACTCAATAAGAAAACTTGATATTGCATATATGGTAAGACTATTGCACATACTAATAAGATTTTGCACATAATGATAATGTTTTAGCACCCGATAAGAAAACTGCACAGTATTGCACATGGTAGACTATTCAACATAATTTGGAAGTTATCAGTGCATCATTTAGGTTTGTTATATGACAAAAAACTGAAAACTGCAAAGTTTTACATCAAGTGATATGATGCCAGTGATATAAGGAGTTTGGAATGAAACTTCATTGAGCCCAATTAACTGGAATCAATCTAATGCTAGCTGGAATAACCTGATATCTTGAGGGCTCTAGTCAGACGCAGCTGAAACTTATTTAGCCCTGCTGTATTTTCTCCACAAGTTTTTCTTCATGCCCAAGTCCAGAAACAGTTTTGGCCCATGCTTTTAAACGTACTTGATGCTGTTTGGCGGCTATTAGTGTGCTAATGACTAACAGCGATTCTCCTTTTGCCAGAGTGTTTTTTTTCCTTCACATTTCACAAATGAAAATCACCATCTTTATGCTTCCGTGGCCAAAGCTTACATAATGAAAAGGCAGATTGGTGGACAAGGGGTGAGAGAAACACTAATCTGCAAATTAGTTAGCCAGATGAACAAATTACCACCACCGCTCAAATTGAGTAGCACAGGAGGCCGACAACCCACAGCTTCCTCTCGTAAGTAAATTGACCAATCAGAATCAAGGGACAAATTATGTAACGTTGTTTGCTTCTGCTGCTAAAAAAAAAAAAACACATCGTAGATGTCACAAGCTGTCACTAGTTGTTGTGACAGATTATGTTCCTTAATACAACGGTGTCATGTTACCATTACCAGTAAATGCTATGTCACATGCATTGATGTTTGATGTCAGTTAACGTCACATGCTAATTCAGTTTAAAAAATCAAGTTTCTGTCCTGACGGTTACTGGTGTTAACATGTCAAAGGACATAATCTGTGATGACAGCTTTTGACACCTGCCGTGATAAATTTATGGCATGGTTATGCTAATGTGTAGCAGGACTCAAGAAAGATGCTGCTCATAATTTATGTTCTAATGGAATAATGAACTATATAGACCACCCAATGCTTGAATTTATGTTTGTAACATTGTTTTATTCTTGTATTAGTCTTAAAAGCCAGACTGGTCATTGTCATATTTGATCAGTATTAACTGAATATTGATTTAATATTCAATTAGCCACTCTGGAAGTTTTCTGAAGCTTTCTAAAAGCTTTAGCACCCACTGTTAGGTGGCACTGGCTATTTTTTTGCAAACGTTTTCTCCTTTTTGCCAGCCTGTTTGGTGGGAGGGAAAAGCTAATAAGCTAGCAAAGCTAGCCAAGAAGAGAGGGTTTTACAATAATGAGAATGCTTTGAATGGGCCAGTGCAGTGGAGATCAATAGGGCTGAAGAGATGGCCTAGCACTGTTTGCCTCTCCGAGGTTAAGGTAATTTACCTGCTTTTAATTCTAAGCCTGCTCCACGTCACAGTTCACTGATCTACGGCCCAAGAAACACTAACATCCAGAGGGGCAGTTGTAGCATTTGGAATGTGCAAAAATTTCTCTGTCTCTCTCTCTCTCTCTCTCTCTCTCTCTCTCTCTCTCTGTCTTCATCTCTCTCTCTGTGTTTCTCTCTCTCTTTCTTTCTCTCTCTCTCTGTCTCTCTCTCTCACCATATCTCTCTTCCTGTCTCTTTCTCTCTCTCTCACTCTCTCACTCTCTCTCTCTTTCTCTATCCCTCTCTCTTTCTCTTTCTCTCTCTCTCTGTCTTTTTCTCTCTCTCTCCCTCTCCCTCTCTGTCTCTCTCTCTCTCTCTCTCTCTCTGTATCTCTGTGAAAGCCAAGTGAATGTTTCCTGCCGTCGTGAGGAGCCTCTGTGGACCATGTAATAAACTACAATAAGGGTATAACAGTAAAATGACCTTATCTCATTTGCATGCAATTAGCACATTTTAAAGAGCCTAGCTGTTTATTAGTGGATGCATTCAAGTGATAAAGGCCCTCACAGTTGGGTCGTATGTTAGGAGGACTAAAAACACATAACCTAAAATACACCATAAACACTGCTTTGGTATTATTTTGGATAATTGGAACAATAATGTGCATTAGTCATTTCACTCTACGTTCATTTATATGCTAAAATTTCTATATGCATATGAATGCCCTAATTACTAGCATTTAAATAAATGCATTTGCGAAGTGTGGTGTGTTACAGAGTGTACATCCATTCACAATCATAAAGTGTGTGCCTTCTGAATAACAGAACTTTTTCAAGGTTGGGAGATTGTATGACTGAGTTTGACAGCTCTTCCAGAAACTTCAACACTTTATTTTGAACTAGGGTAGAAGGTTAAAGAAACTTTCCCATTGGGCACCACAAGGCTGAACTTGCTTCACTCCTAAAGTTTTTACTGCTGTTTTGCTATACTATAATTAGAAACACAAACGCAAGGAAACAAACGCATAGCAAAACACGCAGCAGACTCATAAACAGACTTCAAGACAGTTCAAGATAGGTCAGTTATAAAAATAGACATGTGTCACTGTTTGTTCTGGTTTAAAAACAAAATCATCTCGTGAATGTGGCTATGCGTTCAACCATCCTTAACCATAAATGGTTTGGTAAGAGATTGCGATTTCATGCTCCCCACGGTGGTGCAGCGGTAAAGTGCCGGAATAAGAAGATCGTGGTTCAAATCCGCTTTTTTTGCCCATAAAACCAATGCTTGAGTGTCTCCAAAGACTGGTTTTATAGTAACCATGAAATCACACTTTCTCACAGGAATACATCTAGTTCCAATTAAATGTGTAATTCCATAAAAAAATGCACCACACTACAAATTATATATATAATTATGCAGCTAGTTACAGGTAACACATTACTTAAATGCTGCTACAATGACATAACGCCATGACATGCCATGACAGATGCCATATGCTGTCAAAGGCTATCATAACAGATTATGTCCAACAGATAATATGTCATGACTTTGACATGTTTATAGCCTGGTTATGTCAATGCCATGTAGCTGCAAGTAGTTGAGTTGACAGGTTTGAGACAGGTTACTTTTTATGTGAAGCAACAAAAAGAGAACAATGTAGAGCAAAGTAAGACTGTAGGCCAAGCAATAGGTTCTCAGCCAGTCAAAATCAGGCTTATGAACTCAAACGTGGCACGGGTTGAAAGTTAAGCATCAGCATGTTTGACAGAATTTCTCAAGTTATTTCAATGGACTAAAGTTAGGTTTTCAGTTACAATACATTTGTTACTTAATGCATAAGTGTTACTGCATAAGGTATATTACTGTAATCCACCTGTAACAGCAAAGACATCACTAGTTACAGTTTGTGTCTGCATTGTTCATGTGTATAAGTACACAGTTATTGCGAATGCTTAATATAAAAGTGGGAACAAAAATTACACCATGCTGTTTTATTTTTTGTTGTGATGTCTAAGCGTTATGTTCCAATAGATTCCTCACACCATTTTGCAGGAGGGAAATCTGTCATTATGCCTGATTTGACAGGAAAAGGCCTTGACTTCCATGCAAATTGAGAAATAATAAACCATTAAGACCGTGAAGCGTTTGGTGCAGTTTGGAGATCATTGCACTGTATTAGTGTCATTAGAATTCCTTTGAACATTTTGCACAATTTAGCTTTTCTTTGTAGACAGTGTTGATCAGCAACAGCAAAGCTTTGCTAGAAGATGAGTCAAGTTAAATCAAGTCAAATTTATTTGTGGGATTTCATCAACAATCACACTACTTTTTCTTAAGGTTTATTATTATTATTATTATTATTATTATTATTATTATTATTATTATTATTATTATTATCCTCCTACAGTTTTTGAACTCTGGGCATGGTTCCAACAGCAAAACGTCCATTAATATCCCCTGCAGTGCGTGTGTATATAAGTTTTTGATTGGTTGGCCAGGGGCCGAGTACCGATCATTTAAAAAATTGATTTTTGTGGTCGAGTCACCTCTGTAAAATATGGGGAGAGAGAGGACGGTGGAGTCGCCTTCAAAATGTGTGTTAGTGAGAGAGTCTGTGATGTCACAGACAAGGAGGCCGGAAAGGGACAAAAAAACAAAAAAAACCACAAACACGAAAAAACGGGTAGCACAACACAGAAGACTCATAAACAGACTTCAAGACTAAAGCTCAGGTCAGTTATGAAAAAAAAAGACGTGTGTCATTGTTTGTTGTGGTTTAATTAAAAATAATCAGTCTGTGAATGCATCTATGTCCTTTTTCAGCTTTCCTTACCCATAAATGGCTTGGTAAGAGCCAGCTAGTTCACACCACCCCATGGAACAACGCTAAAGCTCTGACCTCTGAATCAAAAGAGGCACTGGTTTGAGTCCACGGTGTGAGCCGATTTTTTCTTTAACACAAACATTTCGCATTTTCTCGCAGAAATGCATGTGGTTTGTTTTGTGCTTTTTACAACTCAGGTTGTCTCAAAGCAGCTTTACAGAAACTCTAGCTTTCTGGACCCCTAGTAAGTAATCCAAGGGGGAGGGAAGCAATGAAAAGCTCCCTAAAGCTGGAGGAAGAAACCTTTGCGATTAGCCAAGATTCAAAAGAGGAACCCATCCTCCTCTGGTCTACACCGTATAGCGAGAGATGAAAAAAAATACTAAGATAATCTGTCTTTTTGCATGTTTATGTGATCTGCTAATCTGGAGTCTTTCCCTTGTACAGTACATCCTCCTCTGTCGATAAACTGTCTGCCCCAGCCAGACCAGGGGCGGCTGTTGGAATTCCAGGCACGACGCCTTTTTTAAGAAATGTGGAGAAATAGCTTTCCTCTGACAGCTCTCCAAGACACCCATCGATTTAACATTGATTCCCACTGCAAGGAAAGAGTGGAGAGAGTGGAACGAGAGAGAGAGGGGGAGGGAAAGAGAGAGAGAGAGAGAAAATCATCTGCTTTGAAAGTCATGAATGAAAGTGTTCCTATTACATTGGCTCTTTTGCTCACAGCTTATTATAGTCTCTGTTCCCTCATTTTCGCTGCTCCCTCCGTTCTCTCCCATCATGCACCACTGCTTATTGCTTATTACTCCACACATGACCATTGAGGCATCCGGACACGACTCGCTACTGTTCTCAAAGGTGTAGAAGCTTCATGACCTCTGTGGATGGGTATCTGGGCATGGTCAGGGTTTTATATTAAGAGTAAGAGTCATATTGCACTAGGCCTAGGTCTTGATGCTCATTCTGTACTGTTACAGCTCAAAGTGGTATTACAGCGCTGTTTCTGGATATTATTATTATTATTATTATTATTATTATTATTATTATTATTATTATTTTTATTATTATTATTAATAATAATAATAATAATAATTATTATTATTATTATAATAATAATAATGATAATACGCAATCACACTACTGTTCTTCTTAAGTTTTATTTTTCTTCCTCTTATTATTATTCTTTTTATAGCTGTTTTTGACACCTCTTCTCCTCCTACAGTTTTTGAAATATGGGCAAAACATCCATTAATATCCGGTGCAGCGCACGTGTACATAACGTTTTCACTGGCTGATCAGGGGCCGATTATTGATCATTTTAAAAAATCGATTTTTGTACTTGAGTTGCCTCTGTAATATATAGGGAGAGAGAGAGAAGATGGTTGAGTCACCTTTAAACCGACTCTCTAGTCATGGCCAAGAAGGCCGGAAAGGGACAAAAGATGGAGAAACACAAATGCGGAGCAAAACACACAGCAGACACATAAACAGACTTCAAGACTCTAAAGCTCAGGTCAGTGATAAAAAAAGATATGTGTCTTTTTTGATGATAATCAGCCCGTGAACTATGTGCACTTTCAGCCATTCTTAACCATAAATGGCTTGGTAAGAGACTGTGAGTCCATGTTGTTGTTGTTTTGTTGTTGATAACAACAACAACAACAACAACAACAATAATAATAATAATAATAATACTTTCCAGTAATTTTCCTTAACAGAGAGTTAGTTGATGTCAAAGTTAATTCAAGCAGAAGTGTTCACAGAAAAATGTAGGTGTAATTTTCAGCCATTACAGTAACTATGTGGAAGTACAAGAGTGAGAAAGGAAATGTGACATGTGACAATTTAATGATGCAAGATTAATCGGAAAGGTTGCTTTTGTCCCAAAAATATTGACAAGAAATCAAACACATTTTGCACATTTGCCATGTTCTCCCAACTGTAGAGATATTACTGTTAATTTGTAGGTTTATTGAAAGAATATTTTAAAATGACATAATTACAAATATGTAATAAGACATGTAATATATATGTAATTTTATATATATTTAAAAACGTGTTACACATAATATGCTGCATGCTAAGAATCAGACAAAATAATTGCATCATTGTGTTTAACAACAATTTTGCCATATTTCCCACTAAGGGCAAAAACATCACCCTACATCTGTAGCCACTGAATTCTGTACTTTTTTCACAATATCTAACCAAAAATATCATCGCACCAATAAGATCACAACGCATTAGCAATTATCTGTCACAGACAATAACCAGTACAACTAACCAGTCACATAATTCAAACTATCCACACAATATAACAAAAAATGTCTATTACATCCAATTGCAATTAAAGACGGAGACAAACCTTGCGATTGTGACCGATGGGCCAACAATGCTAGATGCTTATGTAAAATACAGCTACAAAATAAAGCCTTGAGGTAAACAAGAGTATACATTAATAAACACCAGCACACTTTGATCTACCTCAGTGTTATTTTATGTGCTGTTCTAATTATCTTTAAGCTCTTGACCTTAGCCGTACACATATCCCCCATGTAAATATGAAAATGACTGTATATTTTATAGCATGCAGCTTTTTATGCAATTACATTTAGAATAACAACACTTTAAGTATGACAAAATAAGGTAAGCAATTCATCAAGTGGACCTGAAAGTAAATGGTGCCCAGTAGGAACATTTTTTTAACCTTCTGCCTACCTTCAGGCCCCATCTGGTGAACACACTTACAACTAGATTGCTTTTCTACAAGAAAATGTGAAGTGTGATTGCATGGTTGCTATGGTGTTGCTAGGTGGTTACTATGGCACTGCAGGTGGTTCCTAAGGTGTAGCTAACCGGTTGCTATGGTAACTGTATTGGTTGCTATGGTGTTGCTAGGTGGTCGCTACAATGTTCTAAGTAGTTGCCAATGTGTTGCTAGGTGGTTACTGTAAGGGTTAATGTAAAAACATTGGTCAAAAAGACAAGGGTACCAATAGTTCTTCATAACAAGAGGGATGCTAATAGTTTTGACCAAAGAGCAGAGTACCCAAACTTTTGCCCTTTAGCCAGATTTGAACCTACAAACTCTACTGACACCTCAAATCAGTGATGCTCTCTCTCTCTCTCTCTCTCTCTCTCTCTCTCTCTGTCTCTCACTTTTGCACGAAAAGTTTGTGGTTAAAAAAAAAAAATGAAATTCACTCTCAGCTGGAATCAAACCAGCAATTTTTGATCACCCAATGCACCGCATTCAACCACTCATTGCCAAGCCATTTATGGATAAAGATGGGTCAAAATGGGTGTAGCGAGACATGGATCTGTGCGTCCTCAAAATTCACCTATAATAAGAATAATAATAATAAAATTTAAGAAGAACAGTAGTGTGATTGTGTGAACAATATCTATTATTATTAATCGTCAGAAACGATTATAACACCCATATTTCTAACATTTCACAGACATTAGCTTACATCTGTAGTCATGTTTCTCCATGTCCACTGGTGGAACCAAAATAACAGCACCAATGGGAGTGCCTTACATCAATTGCACAGCTTCAGATAGTAGTAAAAGCGTTAGGCTTGTCAACCAGCAAAAATGAAAATGAAAAAAAAAGATGAATGAATTTGGTCTGAGTTTAAAGAGAAAGCCTTTAGTAATTGAATTAGCTATGGAGTTATTACTCATAAGTGCTGTAAGTCTTTGTAACTCTGTTTTAATATTTGAAGAGCATAGCCAGGGGCCCTAATGTCTCCATGCTCATATCTCTGGTACACTGGCAAATATTTTTCAAAGATATGTACACCATGATGTTTAATAAGGGCTTGGAGGAAAAGCACCTGCAAGACAGTCAACAGTCACTGACGTGTGGAAAAAATGACAATCCTTAAAGCCCTTAAGATATTCATATTGAGTTTTCGATGTATGTTTTTCCCATTGCGTTTCAACCCAATTTCATTTGCTGTATATGTTTCATCTGACTGTCAGCTGGGATTCCAGCAAAGCTACTTTAAACAGAAAGCAAAGAGCAGTGTCCGAACAGAATGTCTTTTCAGCAAAATGATGTTTTTAACTCAAGATTACCAAGCCATCTCTAAACTTTGAATGTGTCCAATTGACCAGCAGCACCTAAACTAAAATATGTGTGCCATCATGTCTTGGTCTTGGTTTAGCTGAACCCAGTTCATACCCAGAGTCATACTGTTCTGTAGCATCTCTCAAATGTTACAGGATTAATGAAGAGTGCCTCTTTCCTTGTATTTCTCAACCTTTCATATTTTAACCAACTTCAAAAAATCAAATAGCAATTTTATGTGCTAATTGTTTACGTGTTAGGGTTAGCCTTAGAATGTCTATACAAATACTCCAATATCAAAAACCTACAGAGAAAAGGACCCACCATGCCAAACGACAAATCAAACCCCCTGATGAAAGCACTCACAATGATCAACAAAATGAACCTCCAACTACATGAAAACGACTATAATGGTCAACAAAGATTGAGCGAGCTTGTTCAGAAAATGGGCATTGGTTCAACTAATATTGGCACTTGCTTTGTTCATTACAAATAACAGTGAAAAGGATCATCTTAAAATAAAAGATGAACTTTGTCTCCAATATCAATGAAATTTATAATCAGGCCAGGAAGTCTTTTCTGTCTTCGTCTGGACTCTGTCTTGCTAATTTGGACCTCTTTGGGCTAGTCTTAATCTTAAGCTATGTCTTTAAATATGCAATAGCTAAGGACAGTGAGCAGCAAAACACTTTGTAAGTCATTCTGGACATGAGTGCCTGCGAAATGCCATAAAGTAATTCTGTATGGAGGAGACGAGAATAAAGCTGACTCAATTTGTGGTTCAATGAATTGTTGAACCGACAGATTCATTGAAAAGGATGGTCTCAAAGAATCAGAAACTCAACTTGCCATTACTGACGTGCCCCATACCCCTCCCCCTTCCCCCCTTCTCTCTTTAATGATTATGATTTGAATCAATCATCAGCCTGGCACCCTCCTTGGGGTGGAACCCACCCTGTCCCGTCGGATCGAGTGTCAACTGCTATTGAGCAGCGGGGCGAGCTGCCATGGCAGTGACCCGTGGCGCTGTTAGTCCCAGTGCCGCGCGTCTGAGTGCCAGCCATGGCCTTAATTACACTTGATTACCTGCTGTCACCCTCTGCGGACCGCCGGCCGGTCGGAGGGGGAGCCGCAGTATGATAGCACAATTAGTCTCACCAGGGAAAACCCCACGGACCAGAAGCTGTTGCCAGTCGGTTACGCCATCCTGTCGCCTTTTTGACAATTGTCTCAAATTAACGTCAAGAAGGAGGGGGTGGAGGCTCTTTGAGGGCCTGAAACACTTCAGTAATGACAAATAAATGGACCAAAGTGGAGTGGGTGGTTGTTGGATCTCGTCCCCCTCTAGAGACTCAATATGCCTCGGTTTTCCTTTGGCTAGAAGAATCCAGAAGGACTCCGGTGTTAATTTAAGCCTGGAGACAAATTTACAAAGATGTCAGAAAAAAGTTTGAAACACTTATTAAAGGAATAGTTTCTTGAAACATCATAGTTGCATTATTTTCCCTGTTCTCCAAATACAACTATTATTAGTATAATAGTACTAAGAATTAATATAGTATAGTATACTTTGCTACAAAGTTTTATTCAAGTTGTTTACATATAAGCAGTTTCCTCTGAGATCAATAAAGTTTTCTGATTCTGATTCTTTGATTTTGATATATTTAATAACATTCAACTTTGATCTTGAATCTATGAGAGTGTATTTACTACTTCACTTAAGGATTAGCAGTTTGCTTCAGTTAAAATCAGTTTGTAGATCTAACTTTAAATTGTTCATTTACTTAGAAAAAGCCAAGCAATAGATTTCCCAACATTTTAAAGTAAACTCAATGTAACTCAAAAGTTACATTTTTAAAAAAATCTACATTAGCCTCATAGCTCTAGTGCAAAACTACAGAAACCTGCAACACCAAATGTGTCTTGACTGATTAACTACATTTGGAATAAAAGGAAAATTCTAAAAACTGCTAAATGTAATTTTATTCTAGTATATTTGGAGCCGTCATTGGATCAGAACTCATCTTGTTGCTCAAAAGGAGCATTATCTCAGGTATCAATCCCAGACCATGTAAACGAAGGCCTTGAGCCTGCTGTGTGAAACTGTATTAGAATAACGAACAGCCCCGGTACATATTTGATGCAGCGTGCACTGCCCAATCTTAATGCATGCCTCTGCAATAATTAGTTCTTATTACTGATATTGACTTCCCTGATAAGAGGATTTGTTTAATGCGCTGCCGGGCTGAACTCATTCTCATTTGGGTTATTATTTCGGGTTTGCATTTTGGCTCCCCCCATCCTATTCCAAGTTTTCATATGGCTCTTATGAAAACTAATTACTAACCTTTTTTGTCACTAATTGTTAATTGCTTTGATGCGCGATTCAACCTCGCGGAGTAGAACGAACAACAGGGCTGAACAACAGATGCTGTCACGATTGTTCCTCTTACTAGTAGCATGCTGTTGCGACCTAGTTCAAAGACAGATACGATACAAGCTGCTTATTCAAGAGCTTGAATCTGTAAGGGCATGTGTTTGTTTGAGATGTCTACTTGTGGTTGTGCTGTGATGGCAGGCCTGGTTGGGTGATTCTGGACTTTTTTTTTAACAACCTGACATACAACATCATATATATTTTAAAAAACGACTGCTTTACAAATGTGTGTTTCGTAATTTGAATGGGTTTCGGCAGTGCCTGCTGACACTTTAAATAACTGATCCTCTGCTGTACAAAAACCATTTCCTTGGCAGTGAATCCCATGATTGGGCTCGAATTCATTCCTTACATCTTACGTTCACTTACCGCTTTCTGAAAAGGATTCAAAAATGGATGGTTATATCAGAGTCTGACTTAAAACAGCTTCTTTTGCACTATTGAACTCATGCATCTAATTAAAAGGAAAAGTTGATGATCACCAATGCAGTTCAAATACAACAGGACTTGCACTGTGACAAAATTACCCAAGGCTATTGTCAACATTTCATTCTTTTGTTTTATAGCCTACTGTAAGAAATTATAGTAGCATCTAACCAGACAAGATTCAGAAAAAAACATCCCACCAGATATAGTTAACCCTTAGAACATGAATGGATCTGTGCCGGAAACGCAACAAATGGGAAATCGTCATCATATGGTCAAACAGCTCCTTATATGGAAGTTCCCCAGTTTGTGTTGATGCTTGAGGTGTCAGATGTCATACTGAGATTTGTTTGGTGTTTCTGTTATTACCAAAGTTAGTGTAATTTAAAGACATGTAATAATAATAACCGCTACTGGGGTCACACGCAAATGAACATAAAGAACAAAAATAAACAAATTTGTTTTATTTTAGGTCTCAGAAACAAACGGAAAAAACACGAGATCTTTTAACCTGATAGAACTTTCAGGATAGTCTCCACCCACAAGTGGGTGGGGAAAACCTGCAGAGGGAGGGGCTCTGGAGAGCGGCTGAGCGGCGGCGCGCCGAGAGAAAGAGCAGCAAAAGGCAAGGGTGTAGAAGAACCCCGGTTTTAGACTGTTTTACACTGTTTATATTTACTGAAATCAGATTTTACTAATACATTCCGAGTTCTAATGATTGAGAATAAGAACTTTTGAAACCTATTGGCCCTGCTAACACAGCTACAAAGAAAAGCTTTCAGATCTCTGGGCCCATAAGGTTCATAGAATACGACATAGACCACCATTGACAAAGATCCGATTTGCATGGGGAGCATAGATTGACTGATTAATTGCAACATTGTAAACCTATTATCTGTTGCCAGGTGCTGGATGGTGTGAAAGGCCGATCGTGATAACAGTTCTCAGTTAAGCTTTGCAGACTGAAGTTCTGCTTGAATTCCATCTCCACGAAATAAAGCTTCTCTCCAAGATCAGTTTTGGTTTAAATATCCAACATTATGTTGCTATCAAGATGACAAAGTGTGTTTACTTTGCTCCCTGACTGATTTAAGATAATTTAAGTGAAACTATTTTTATTTGATTTTGTCATAGCCTATCAAACCACAGTTGCTATGGATCTGGCCAAGATGGATCTGTCAACTTTTTTAAACTGTGAAGATGTTGGAGGTAACATGGCACAGAGTAGTATGTTGCAATAAATTAGTTACCACTTCCTCTGAAAAAAGTGCAAGTCTTGATGTGCAGAGTTTGATCTTTTACATTCCTGTATTATTATTATTATTATTATTATTATTATTATTATTATTAGGCATTAAAACAAGCACAATTGTAAATACAGACTTGAACCTGTTAATACTGGACATAAACAGGTTGTAATTAATTGTTTGACTTCATATTCAATTAATAACTCTATAATAATCACATTATTACTATACAATTACATAACTATGCTTGAATAGCTTAACAAAATGAAAGTAATAGCTTGTGAATTCGAAGCCTATATCGACAGCTGTTGAGGGAGCGGTGGCCCTTCTGTAATTTCTTTTGTCTGCTTGTGCGCCTCGCTCGGTTGCGTGGAAGTGAATGGAGAGAGATTAAAATGGTGTCTTTTGTGTTAGCCTTCTGGTGTAGAGGGTTGTCTATCTGTCTGCGTCTTTGTGAAGGACAGCAGAAGACTGTATGAATTTGTGTGTCTGTAGGTGTGAGAGAGAGAGAGAGAGAGAGAGAGAGAGAGAGAGAGAGAGAGAGTGCATGTGGACTGTTGAGTAGGTTTTTTCCCCTCGTATCCCCTTTTCTGTATGGTGCTCCAGTTGGCGCTGTGGGACAGGCCTGCTGCTGTCAGTCACCCAAAGCCTGCTGAGCCTTTGGGCTGCAAACCCCCATCCCACCCCCACATCCTCTCTCTCTCTCTCTCTCTCTCTCTCTCTCTCTTTCTCTCTCTCTCTCGCTCTGATATCCATGCACAGCTGTTGCAGCCAGTCAGACCCCGAGACCAGGCCGCTGCAGTAATGCTATACTGTCCTGCAACCAAGGGAAGCGTCAAACCTCCTGGCTAAAATAGCAAAGCACGCTGTTCCTTTGGCACCTACCGACTCTCTGATCACCTATAAAACAAACTCAAGAAACAAACTCAACTAATTTTCCCTTCACTTCAAAGACAATCCACCAAGACATTTGCATCTTCAGTTCTGAACCTTTGCGGCTAATAAGTAATGGTGGCTTGTGGTCAACAAATTAGCATCATGTAACCACATGATTATATCATGTTCTTATGTCATGCAGTGTCAGAGCAAGTCTATTAGCAACTCAGCATGGTTTGGGGCGAATGTGTGATGATTTAGTCATCCTGTTTGCAAGATGCTAATAAGCTTGCATCTCTTATTAGCCTTGCAGCTCCAGTGCAAAACTAAAGAAGCAAACATCAGACATTATGTCTGTGACACTACTGTAATGCTGAAAAAACTTCTCAGTATCATGGACAACCCCTCTCACCCCATGCACGCCTCCTTGATGGACCATCGGAGTGCACACAGTAAAAGACTCATCGCCTCTAAATGCAGAACCGAACGCCACAGGAAATCTTTTCTACCTGTGGCAATAAG
>JBBPCZ010147527.1:0-16726 GCA_037974445.1 Brycinus macrolepidotus | reverse complement strand
GAGAGAGATGAGAGAAAAAGACAGAGACAGAGACACAGAGAGAGATGAGATAGAGAGAGAGAGAACAGGAGAGAGAGGAGAGAGAGAGAGAGAGAGAGAGAGAAGAGATAGAGAGACAGGAAGAGATGAGAGACAGAGAGGGAGAGAGAGAGAGAGAGAGAGAGAGAGAGAGAGACTATAGGGTGTCAGTTCAAAGAAAAACAGTGAGTGTGAGGAAGTTAAAGTGAAATAAGTGAAATAAGAGTGTTTGCTTCTGTGTGTGTGTGTGTGTGTGTGTGTGTGTGCGTGTGCGTCATACAGATGGGCTGTTGAAATAGCCCCTGATAACAGGATCTTGCTCTGTCTCTTTCATTCCATCTCTCCCACTCAGTGTTTGCCTGCGTTCAGCAAACACACTGTTTGAACATTAGATAAGAGCCAATAAGACGCTATTAAACAGACAATAGAGTGTGTTCTGTGAACACATAACAATTAACACTACAAATACATTGCGTCAAGCTAATACACTTTACATGATTCGATTTCAGATTATCTTTTGATTACTTTTGTCTCAGGTTTGGTGTAGCAACACATATTGTCACCAGGGGGCAGTAGCAGACACGGCCTCTATTTCTACAAGCCCACTCCCTTACATATTATACACTCATTTTCAGAATAACACCATCACAGTGTCTCCCGCTGTTTTCCACCGCAGCACTCTTTCTTTGTCTTCTTTTCTTCATCTGAAAGGCACAGCGACATAAATGTAGCACGTCTGCTATGATCGATTATACTAGTAAATAGGTTTCCAATTATTTTGATGATCACTTGTGTGTCCAGAGTTTGAAAAAAGGCCAAACAATAAAACAGACTGGCATAACATATATAAATCTTAAAAACGTCACAATACTTTAGGTCCTCAAACCAGAGCACACGTACCACTGGTGGCACCTGGCGCTCCCTCTAGTGGTACGATGGATTCTACGAAGCATTTTTAAGAAAGAAATGAATGCAAAAACAAAATACTATCAAAAGCTATTACAAATGAAAGTACCCTAACAATGAGATAACAGAAATGGTTTGAAATAAGGGTTTCCTTTCGTGTAATATCCATGTATCATACCACTCAGGGTATCTGGTGCTCCCTCTAGTGGTACGATGGATTCTACGAAATATTTTCAAAAAACGAAATGAGTTTAAAAACATAATACTATCAAAAACTATTACGAAAATCTATTACTAACAGTGAGATTACAGAAATGGTTTTAAATAAGCTTTTCCTTTCCTGTAATATTTTTGTTTCATATCACCCTATTTGTAAGTAACCATTACAAGTATTAACTGTTGCAAACTAAAGATATTAAGCTAGATAGGGAGATAAAATGGCAAACAGTTCAAACACACATCAGTGGGCCCTCCAAACAGCAACTATTAGGAAGAGAAGTGCAGACGAGGAGGAGAATGTCGGGCAGCCCTATAGAAGTTGAAGTGGACGTCAGGGAACCGAGCACAACTGCTACTGGCTACTTCAGTCTCAACAGCAAACAGTTCAAAATACTGCACAACCTTTAACATTATTTGCATTTAGCTTAATATATTCAAACAGGTTGCTAGTATACAGTTGTTATTCCAGTGTTCTCACTGGCTGTGTGTGTGTATGTGTGTGTGTACTTGAATAAAATACAGTTGTTAAATATTAAAGTTCTCAATGACGACATTTGTGTGTGCTTGAATGATATACAGTTGTTATTCTCAATGTTCTCACTGGCTGTGTGTGTGTGTTTGCATGTGTGTGTGTGTGTATGTGTGTGTGTGTGAATGAAATACAGTTATTATTTCTCATGTTCTCATTTGCTGTGTGTGTGTGTGTGTGTGTGTGTGTGTGTGTAGGCTGCACTGAGTGTAAGTGGTAGTTCTAGTGCTCCACCTTTGCGCAGTGTGGCCGTGACTGACAACAGTCGACAAAAAATAATATTTTTATTAGTAATGAATTTGCCTCCAGTGTGACCTGTGTGTAAGCCTACGCCACTGTATTTTAACGTCAGTCATAATGCTGGCACTTGGACAGCCTGTAAAATCTTCTGAGGTGGTACACAGTGTAAAAAGTTTGAGTGGAATAAATGAACTTGGACACCCCTTAAAAAAGCTTTAAAATCACTGTGCATATAAACAGGTATGTCTAAGAGGTTTCTTACTGCTACAGAGAATTTAAGATGTGTATTATAATGATTATGCAAGGTGTCAACTAATCATTTCCAATTTATTAACAAGATACATTTCAATGGTGGGGAGGGGCAAATTGACCAGTATCCACTAAGTTAGGGTAACAAGGACACCTACAAAACACTGAAGTCCCAGTTAAAAATGATAAGCTATCTATTGTGACTATGATCTGTGCATTACATTCCCAGACCATAGATTTTAACACTCTGTAAAGGTGATCCAGCCTCCCAACTGTAGCTTCAGGGTTCCTGATGCTTAAGTCAAGTTAGATTTAAGACATTTTAAGACTTTGTTTTTTCCACCACTTGTTATGAAATTTTAGACCTTTTTAACTTCATAGTAACCAAAGAAAAAAAATGACATTAGTTGTTTAGGTTTAGGGACAATTTTGCCCGAATGTTGTGACGTTCATGGAAGAAATATTTCACAAATAATGTAAAAAATGGCCTATTATTTTAGCTTTATTTTAATTATTTAAATTTGTAATGAAACAACTGGTAAAATCTTACTTCTACATGTTCAAGACTTACGAAAGACAATGATTTAAGACAATGAAGGCCTTATTTTTAGATGAACTGATTCAATGCCTTTTAAGACATTTTAAGGGTCCCTATAAAATGAAAAGGTTTTGGGTGTGGATGAATGTGGTGCCTAGCTTCTCCTTGTCTTTTCTTTCTTTGATCTCTCGCTTTCTCACGTCGGTGGCGGGTGTGTCTGACAGTACGGCCGGTTGAATTGCTTGTGAGATGTATGTTGTCCTGCTTACTCGTCACATGTCACACACATCCTTTCGCCATCTACTCGTTTATCTTACTGTCTGCCACTCTCTCTCGCTCTCTCTCGCTCTCTCTCTCTCTCTCTCTCTCTCCCTCTTTCTCTCTCTTTTCATCTCCTCCTGTTTTTTTTTTCCACCAAAATCCCATTTGCAGCCTGTCTGTCAGCTTGAGGCTGTATCTTGTCCTCCACCACCACATCCATGGAGGTGCTCCTCACACTCCTCCTTCCCTCAAACGCTCTCGGTCTCCATCTCTCCTTCCTGGCCACATCGTTCTAAACTGGCCGAAAGCTGTTTAGATCCAGTGCTCAGGAAGGAGCTGGATAATCCTCCACTCTGGGTTTGGAAGCACACACAGGTGATGGGCGACTTTAGTGAGCTTTTTCGCGGGTTAGCTGAGCTCTAATCTCGTCAAATCCTAGCCGTTATGGGTTGCGTAATTTCACTGTGGGTCGGTGTGATTGGTTGGGGTCCCTACAACATAAAAAAGCACTTCTCTTTTTTAACCCTTAGAACTTGAGCGGCGCGGAACCGTGCTGGTAAACTGACGTCGTACAGGAAAACAACTCCTTATATGGACGTTCCCCAGTTTGTGTTGATGCTCAAGGTGTCTGACATCATGCTGAGCTTTGCTTGGTGTTCCTACTTCATGTAGAAACTATAATTTAAAAAGTTATTATAATTTAAAAAAAAACATGTCATGAGACCGCTACTGAGTTTTTTTTTTTACACAGATGTGGAATGCAAATGCCCATAAAGAGCAAACTGTCCATTTTTTTCTTTTATTTTAGGTAATAGAAACAAATAGAAAACACAAAATTTTTGAACCTTGAAGTACTTTCTAGTACTTTCTCCAAGGGGGTGGGTAAAACTAGCAAACTGAGCAGCGAAGAGCTACTTTAATATTTGCTCAGTTTATATAGTTAGTTAAATAAAAAAAAATATCATATTGCCAAGGTTGTGGAAAAAAAAACACATATGACATTCTACATTGCACATTTCTAAAGCCTTTATAATTTAGTTATAACATAGTAATGCAAAAATGGCCAATTATCCTGCAAATTCTAAGAGCTAAGTGACGAGGCTTTAGGCTGGTCGAATTCATTCCGAGTTTATTCAACCATAAACAGTCCATTAACAGGACAATAATCTGTGTCTGTCTATGGACATTATTTGAAGCTCAGTGAAATCTGTTTCTTTTTTAGGTTTTATATCCTTGACCAGTGTATACTCAATGAAAGAGGGCAATAAATCCTTCATCATGTCTATTTGAGGATGTCTAGCTTTTCTCATTTCATTTCTAAGACACAATCATGCTTTCTTTGTCAGTTTTCTGAAACTTTTGGTTTGGTCACAGATCAACTCTACAAAATTTGCTCTCTTATGCCAGATGCAGTTTATCAGCCAAAGCATATTTAGTTAGGTTTCTTTAGTTTTGCAGTGAAGCTATCATTCAATCCCAACCAAAAGTCTGGGCACCCCTGGTTTAGAGTTGTCACAGTACTTTGATATGGGTTCATGCTTACCAATGGCAGATAAAAAGCTTTTTCCCAAAACAAGCATATCCAGATAAACATAAGATTTCTTATCAGTGAATTCAGTAAACAATGATTCTTCTTGCTTAAAACCTCAGAACTCAAAAGTCAGTTACATAAACATAAAAACTAAATCATTTTACAGTAATAAAAAATCCAGGTGAGGTTATGTAGCCTCTTGTGCTGTCAGATTTAGAAGTCAAAAGAAGGCTAGAGCAGGGGCATTGTTCGGCCTGCACAACCAGATCTACAGCCTCAAATGTTTTATGAACTCAAAAATAATAATGATTCAAAACAGCCAGTAGTGCTGGATCTAATCATAATCATCTGTCATTCCATGCTTTCATGGAAACATGGCGTCACATGGCCCAGGCAATCAAACCCTCAAATCAAAACCATAACCCCGTCAACAAATCAACTCCCTCCCCCGTCGACAAATCGAAACGATATTCCCGAATGTTTGTGTGCTGAAACTATAGTCCTGAATGTTTCTGGCCTGAAACTACCCAAATGTTTGTATTCTGAAAGATAATGTTGACCAATTAGCATTCGCTAAACTGTACATTAAAACTGTCCTGTGAATGTGACTAAACTGATGTATGCAGAACAGGTGATCATATGCAAATACCCTCACAGCTGTTTTTGCAGTGTAGGTTCCATTCGTGGACTGGATGGACTGGGAAGTGAATGGTACATTTTGAAGCATTAACAATTTTTCATTAAAAAAAAAAAAAAACCTTTTAAGGACACGGGCCATTTAACCTCGGGTACTATTTCCAATCCGAACCCTCTTGCCAATCCCCACTTAACACAGGACATGTTCTTTCTGGAACATCCTCTGATTACTATGCTAATGAGGTTGGCAGAGACTTTAAATCCGACACATCCTACGCACATCCGAACAACGGAGCCAATACGATGCAGCGTTGCAGCGTGGAGCACTAGCGGAAGTGTGAAATATTCTAGGTTCAAAATGGAGCAACCCTGTCAGTACAAATTAACACACTAAACAACGGAATGTGTGACATATTATGGATCTAAATACTGACAATTTCAGCAACATGGCCAACGAACTTTAACCCTTAGGAGGCACACTGTAACTCAATATTCGTTATTTCTCACTCGCAACTCATTGAAAAGTCGCAAAACCCTGTGGAAAGTACAGACTCTGAACATTTAAGTGGTACTGTTTGCAAGTAGATCATTTATTACAATCTGGATTTGTTGAAATGTGTTAGGAAGTGTTTTCAAGTGTACAGTTCAGGGCTTAATAATTCATATCAAATCAAAATCAAAATTCGAAAGAGTGTGACTTTCAAGTGCAATGTTAATTCTATTCTACATCATTCAGCGTTGTCTTAAGTAATTGGGGAAATTTAACCTGTGAACTGCCAGTGTGTCACCTATATTCAGGATTCAAAAATGGATGTACTGGTCTTCTTGGCAATTATGAGGCCTGGAGCTCCATTTACAGAAATGAATCACATTTACAATGCAGTCACATTCAAGCCTCATGCCAGGAAAGAATCAATGGGGGAGGTGTATGAAATTCTGATGGAGTGGCTGTCATTTTTTGAGTGAAACATACTTTGTGACAACCCAGGTGATCTGAGTAAAATCACGTAACCTGAGTGGTGCAAACTGAGGGGTGTTTATGCACCAAAAGCATGTGACAGTAACCGCACACCCTCCTTGACTGCTGTTACTCTATTTGGCAAGCTTTCGAGATCAGTATGTCGGCTGCTTTGTCCATGTTGCCAAATCTCAGCTAACAAGGAACACTTTGGAATGGAAAGCTAATTTAGCCACATATTTTGGATTTTTACAGGTTTAAGATGTGATGGGATGCACCACGATGTTAAATACCTGAACCTATACTTTTCCTCTGGTCCTCAGTTTGGGAAATAAGTAAAATTAGATAATTTGATTATGTTATGCAGCGTTATAAGATATGGACAGTCAATAGCACCTTACAGAGTAAACACATCAACCTCTTTGAGAGCTCTGTTACATATATAGGACCACTGATATTGGACCAGTATGAGACTCAGCATACATATAAATTTTTTTCCCCCAAGTCAGTCCTAGTACACAGAAAAACACCCATGATTTTGTCATATTTTGATGTCCAAACAAACCAGAACAATACATACAATGCAAAGTAAAGGTAAAGGGGGCATTTGGCAGACACCCTTATCCAGAGCGACTTACAATCATTAGATACAGGGACAGTCCCCCTGGAGCAACTGAGGGTTAAGTGCCTTGCTTAAGGACACAATGGTAGAAAGTGGGGGGTTTAAACCTGCAACTTTGTGGTCATTGGGTTCACAGGCAAGTGTTTTACCCACTAAGCTACTACCACCCCTTTATGGAAATTTAAATTCAAATGTAAATTTGCAGGTGAAAATGTAAATGGAATGCAAATTTAATTGTAGAATTAAATACATAATAAATATGTAATCATGTAATCACATTTGAATAGTATAGTGAAATGACAGTAAGTGCTCTAGATGTCTAGTAGTTAAGATGGGAAAATGACTGCCTTGGTGAAGTCTACCTTTTGGTTGCGTAGGTGTGTGTAGTCGAGGTATAGTCGAGTCCATGTGGGAGCTGTGTGTGTATGAATGGCTGGCAGCTGTGGGGAGTGTGTGTTCTCCCTGCTCCCTCAGGGCTGAGTTTCACTATTTAAGGAAATGTTTGAAGTGCTAGCCGTTCCCATTTTAAAAATCCACATGGAATTCAAATCATTTACGCTCATCTCCTGCAAACAGAGCTGCAATTCTGGATGGGAGGATGTGTGTGTGTGTGTGTGTGTGTGTGTGTGAGCATGAGTGTGTGTGTGTGTGGGCGTGTGTGTGTATGTGTGTGAAGAGGGGGTGGGTCTGTGAAAAGCTGAAGCTAGGTGGGGGTCCTCGGTGTTTACGGTGTGGAGGGTCAGAGAGCAGGTGGACTGTGGGATACCTGGGGGGTTTCCGTCTGTTGGGTCCCAGTTAGACGTCAAAGAGGGGCTTACACACTGACAGCACACACACATGCCTAGCATGTGGACAAATGCACAAATATAGACATACACACACACACACACACATACAGAGAAATAAAGACATACACACTCACACACACAAACACACACACACACACAATGCTCATACAGGCTTCTATCAAGATCATCATTTTTAACCATCACTTATACAATAACAGAACCTATGAGGTAAGAGATCTGTAATAAAAATCAAAGTAAAAATAAAATAAAACCAAAAATGAAGCTAAATAGTATTACATAATAAAAATGTTAGTTTAAGTGGGATCTCCCTATATCTAACCTTAAATCCTCAGGAAACAGAGATGTCTTGTCAAACTCAGCAGAAGACAATGAGTGTACTTCTGGAATTTGAAAGAACAAATCTAAAACAGAATGTTCCTTTCCAGAAAATAATAATAATAATAATAATAATAATAATAATAATAAACAATTAATCAATAAATGAAAAACTATAGTACCCGTGGCTTCCACATTCATCCACCATATCATTCCATATCATACACACACACGCACTTAAGCATGGATGTATGTACAAACATGCACACACACACACACACACACACACACACACTAGGGGACTAGTCGACTGATAAATCCACTAGTCGGTGCTGTGGATCGAGGTTAATTGAATTAAATTACCTAAATTACAGCAGCAGAAAAGAAAACAGCAATGTATACCCAGGAGGAATCTTCAGAAAACAGTTTCTTCTTCTAAACAACAAACCGAAAGAACTTTATTACGAGATGAAGCCAATTTCACTACAAATTGTGTAAAAGCATGCTGAAATAGATTCTCCTAAAGCAGACAGTATAGGCTTCCAGAAGTGCCTGCTGTAACAGATAAATGCAGTTTTATTAACTGCGAACCGACCAATAACAGAGCGTTCAGCATGACCAAACAGGCGCGTGGTGTACTGGTCGGAATGTATGTGAGGGGAGTATAAATCTTGTGCGCTTGCTACTAACAGGTTGCAGCTAAATTCTTGAAAGACTTTTAAAAACAGGAGAGTGTAAACATATTTCTACACTGTGTAGAAATAATATGCTCAGTACTAGCATTAAGGTTGGTTATGTTCAGTATATCAGTGGAAGTCCAGTATCACATGTAGTTCCCATCAGAAACCTGGTTTGACTCAATCAGTCCATCAAATTAAATCAGGAGCTGCTGATGGTATTTCACAAATCCAAACAACGGCTGGAGGAACCGAGGAGAAATCTGGAACCAAACCTTAGCTCTCCTTACCAACTCACAAAATATTAATTACTTTTTTTTTTTTCACAAACAAAACAAGACTCTTTATTACAAAATGAGAAAAATGGCTTTAAACAAGTTGCATAGGTGCCTAAGACTTTTGTTTATTGTCCCCTTTATGGCTTCGAGGAATCAAGAGCCTTTGTATAGCATTGTGGTAATTAATGGATAATACTGCTATGGCACTCAGGAACTGTTCAGGAAAGCAGCTGGTGTTCTATTCCAGAGGAGTCGTAAATACATTTGGTGAAGTGTTGGAAATGGACTGCAGCACACATAGGCTAGAGGAAAATAACCCAGAAAGAAAAGAAAAATAAACCACAAATATGTACTTAGGGAATTCTTAGTCATTTCTCCAGCGAGAACCAATGAAAATGTGGACATTAAAATTATATTTGAAGGTCTTTGCATTAATGGTAAATATACTCACATTGTTCAGTGAAATAACCCTATGTCATTTACCATTACAAAGCATCTCATTTCGCTGTCAGAGCCGGTGTGAGAAAAGGAAGGAAAGAAAATTAGTTCCTATTGATCCCCCTACCTCTGCCGGATTCATTAAAGCGCTGCACAGAAGCATGGATATGCGTGGAAGGGAAGATTCTGAAATATGTGGTGATTTTACATGGAGTTACATCAGGCGGTTTGGGGTAGTGGGGGGCAAGTGATTTCAATTTGTCGAACCGAGGGAGGCAAACACTTTCATTTGTTGAACTAGGGGTTTTGGGGCTAGTGATTGAAAGGGGTGGTATTTTTTAGACATGATGGGCCACCATGGAGAAATGTTATGAACAGAAACACCGTGTCTGTGTAACTTTATGAACAAAGGCAATAGGCTGAGTACTATTCAGTCGGGATTAGTTTGGGAACTATTTGTTTACTACAGTATGTCTGTACAGTTTATTACAGATTGACACAATATAAGACATGTCAGTGATGGGAGTGGCTACTCAAATTCGCACTTCTTTCACTTTTCTTTCACAAAAAAGCACAAAACATTTCAAAATGTTTTATTTATCAATGATTTTGCTTAATCTAATAGTCTTCCTTACTGTTTTGAGCGTATCATTTGCTTGCAAATTTACAGCCAAAGGTCAACATCACTGGAAAAAATACTGTACCTGATAAAGAACAAAACTCAGCTTGATTACAGAAAGAGAACAGATATGATTAACCTGGGGTTATTTTTGCAGCTCTGAAAAGTAAAACATGATGGAATTTTTCCTGACGCATTTCGTACAGGATAAAAATCTTTAAGAAATGCTGGTAATAATTACGTCAGCCCACCTCCACACGTAAAACTAATCCCATGCAAATAGTGCTTAAGATGAACTGAAAAGATAAACCTCTCGCACCTCATCTACTGCTAGAGCCTACCAAACTACTAACAAAATACATATTACTGAAATCAGAACACCTTTACTGGTAAGATTAGCTGACTAGTAAATACCAATAGTAGTGCAGCATACACACTTGAGTATGCAGAAATGCATCCACATACAAACACAAGATGTATGAACATCATCTAAAACACACACTCCCACACACATGCACACTCACAAGATGCAGCGATGAACGCACACACCCTCACACACACATACACACTTGCGTGCGTGCTGTAATTAAGGCTGTGTGTCTGCAGGGTATAGTCTATATATAGGCTGAGCGGACGTGTTTGATGTGCAGTATAGATCCTTTGGCACAGACACCCAGCAGATTAGAACACGCCAGCCTTTACCATTAAACTGCATCTTAACACTGCCTTTAATCTGCTCCTCTGAGCTCTCAGCAAAAGAGGCCACGTTCTGCTACATCACAAAGAATATCTGCTAATCTAAACGCGTTACCGTTTGATAAGTAGCTCATGAATATTCACGGAAACCACACGCTTTTGAATGCATTAACCCAGCCGTAAAGGAGCTCCGAGTCTCATCTGACGGAGATCAATTACGTTTCGAACGCGGTTGGCATTCTGAAGCTATTCTCCACCATCAGATGCGCCAAAACCGTGAGCAACTGCGTAAAAGGAGAAGAAGGGGGGGTAAAAAAAAAAACACGTCTTCTAATCAAAGTCAAATATTCATAATGCAAATAAAGCGTGAGGCTAAACGCTTTGTGAGCGGAGAAATCTGATTTTGTGCGCGCCTGTTCCGGCACAGAGGGCTCAGAAGGGAGCGGCGGAGTTAAAATTACATGTGAACTCCGAGTTCCTCCCCAAGTATTCATGAGAGGGGAATTGAAATGATGTCGATGCATTATTCAACATCTTGATGGTGGAGGAGGGGGGGACCAGATGACAGGCCATCAGGAAATGATATGGGCAGCTGGAGCAGTGTGTGTGGATGGTGGGAGTGTGTGCGGACAGCAGGAGTGCTCTGGACTCTACTGAGTATAAGCAGAAGAAAGGCTTGAGGTGCATCAAAGTGCTATTGGTGACATCCCAGGCATGTTTATATGTCTTTTTCACTCAACGCTGCTAGAAACCTGCTTTGTACAGTGACACGGGAAACCTTGGACCAGTCGCAGTGCAGGGTCTTGAAGAAATGATGCGAAGATTAGGAGGCCTGCTAATCAGCGGGCAAACACTACAAACTTAAACCACTGTGCCGTTTTGGCCAAGAATACATTGTTTTTTCTGTTTGAAAAAAAGACAGCAGGTGTGAGAAATTTTGAGAAATTTTGGGTTAAATACTAGTGGAATTGGACTTAATAGGGGGAAAAAAGGCACTTTAAGGTGCTTTTCCATTTGTATAAAGGACCTAAACTGTACTGTACCTACTGTGATTGCGCGGAACACACGTTGATTTTCCAGAGTGTCTTTTAGCCTGGTAATGGAAGCCCAATTCTCTCTCCACAGTTTATGGACAGTCGTTGTCCCAAAAAAACTACCAGGCAAAGTTTTTTTCTGTCAGAGCCACTTTTGTTATTGTGGTCTTTTATTTTCTATAGACTTGAGTATTCAATTTTTTCTCAGTGTTGTTTAGCCATGCAATGAAAACTTAACCCAGCTAACTTGTGAACGATGTTCTAGTACACTTTCATATTACTCACAAGGTTAGAAAAGTCAGACCAAAATTTATCTTTAGCCCAAACAAATAATAGTGCTTGTACTTCCCAGTTGTTAGTTTGTATCTCCATTGATTTTCCTGCACAGACAATAAAAAAGGCCTCTTTTCAAGTTGTCATGGCAACATTTTGACCAATCAGAAGCAGTGACGCAGTCAGCTTGGCTGCAGTCCGCTTTTGGCCCAGCCATCAAGCAGGGCTGTGACACCGGGGGTACAACCTGGGTATGGGGCGCTTTAGTTATAATGGAAAAACATTTTTTGCAGTACATTGTGGTTCCTTGTGCCAGTGGAAAAGCGCCATTAATGTGAAATTTCACTTTCAGTGCTGCATAAAGTGCGCTCCTCAAAATTATCCACCAGACAACAAGCCTGTCGTTAGACCATGGATGTAATATAAGTTAGCATGAATGACATGGACCTTAAAAAAAACAAAACAAATAAGCATGTAGCTGTGTGATACGTGTGTGGGGAACACATTACATGCAATATAAATAAACAGGTCAACTGTTAAGCCAGACTATACTTTTTTGTTGACGGTGGGTTACCAGTGGCTATGTGTGGTCTCTGCCATTAATATAGCAACTGTAAAGCCAGAGTAAATGTAATATAGAAAGAAATGGCAGCTGAGTTCAGGAAAATATTGGCATTCAAGCAAAACAACTGTACTCCTGACATCAGAAGACAAACCTGGGGGCAAGATTGGAGGGAGTGTACCACTGATATGGAAGCTTTTGTGTTCTAATGAACACACATGGTCATGGGATATTAAATCAGTGTTAAAGTCAAAGATGTTATTAGACTGAGGGGTGTAGGCATGTATGTGTGTGTGTGTGTGTGTGTGTGTGTACTCACGGCGTGTGTGTAGGTGCTGTAGGTGCTGCTGTACGTGCTGAAAGGCAGAGCCACAGCAGGGTTGAAGATGCCAAACTGGCCGACCATCTGTTGCATGCGGCGGATAGTCCTTTCTTTATCAGTGTCTGCAAACTTCACCACCAGACTGGAGGATGCCCCCTGAGAGAGAGAGAGAAAGAGAGAGAGAGAGAGAGAGAGAGAGAGAGAGGTTTGTAAATTGTGATATATAATATTTTTTTAAATATAAATGTAATGTACATGTATGTTTATTTATATTTATATAATATACATGTAAATGTTCTATATATGTGTGTTTGTGTGTGTGTGTGTATACACACAAACACATCTACATGTACATATATATATATATATATATATATGTTTGTGGGTGTGTGTGTGTGTGTGTGTAGGGGGTGTATGTGTGTGTGGGTGTGTCTGTATATATTACACGTTATTAGTTTTGCACTGCAGCAATACAGCTTTTTAAATGGCTTTCGAAAACTACCTTGGACAGCAATCTGTACAAGAATCAACAAGCAGCAAACTAACAAAGGAAACAGCAAAGCGGAAAGCTCCAGTTCCCCTCAACAGCCTTAACTGTAACAAGGGCCCACAAGATGAGAGAGAGACAGGCTGCAATCACAGAGGAGCTGGAACCATTGACTGTATATTGTTTGCAATGGCAAGTGTTTTGAGTCAGTGAGTTTTGTGTCCTTTTACTAAGTACAGGAAACGTGTCAAGAAAATGCTGAAGTATTCTTTTACAGCCCTAAGTATCTGTGGAATCTCCTATTCTGTACAGATATTTCCTCTCTTTCTCTCTGCACCCAGTCTTTTTGTCTCTCTCCTCTTGCTGTCCGCAGTCCATTCAGTCTTTACAGGGCTGTTTGGTCTTCCCTTAATGTGTGATATCAGTGTCTAGTACACCACAAGAAATTGAATACACACACACACACACATACACACACACGTGTGCGCACACACACACATGCACACACATGTGCGCGCACACACACACACATGCACACACGCTCATTAAGGAGCTTCTAATGATTTAGTGCAACACATGACCTTTGGTGGCTCAGGCACCCTGGAAATCAATCAGTGGTAAAGGCCAAAATGTTCTCAACTAATGATTACAGGAGGGGTGGGAAGAAGAGAAGAGAAGAGAAGAGAGGAGAAGAGAAGAGAAGAGAAGAGAAGAGAAGAGAAGAGAAGAGAAGAGAAAATAGTAGAAGAGAAAATAGAAGAAGAGAAGAGAAGACAAAACAGGAGAGAGGAGATGAGAAGAGAAGACAAAACAGGAGAAAGGAGATGAGAAGAGAGGAGAAAACAGAAGAAAAGATGAGAAGAGAGGAGAGAAAACAGATGAAGGGAAGAGGAGACAGATGAAGAGAAGACAACAGGAGAGAGGTGACGAGAAGAGAAGAGAAAAGAAAAGAAGACAAAACACAGGAGTGAGACAGAGGATGAGACAGAAGAAGGGATAAGAAGGGAGAAGAAAGGGAAGAGAAGAGAGCAGAGGAGAAGAGAAGCAAATTCACACAAGTAGTAGAGAAGACAAGACAGAAGAAGAGAAGAGAAGAGAAGAGAAGAGAAGAGGAGAGACGAGAAGAGAAGTGAAGAGGAGAGAAGACAAAACAAGAGTAGTAAAGAACACAAGATGAGACAAAATTATGGATAAGAAGATAAGAGAAGAGAAGAGAAAAAAGGAGAAAGGAGAAGAGAAAAAAGAGTAAAGAAAAAAGAGAAGAGAACAGAAGAGAAGAGAAAACAGCAGAAGGAAGAACAAGAACAAAGTGATCGTAGCGTCAGCAATGCTCTTTAATAAGATTTCACAAAGCAACATCACTCATGCTTTGGGCTTTCATGTCCCTCAGTGCTGCTGTCCGCGGTGCTGAAAAATCGGTGGCGCTCGGCTGCCTGGGAGGCTCAGCAGAAACACCTACAGAACAATTCACCCGGTAATCCAAACATGCAACATGATTGACTGAAAGCCAGTGGGGCCAAACAGCATAATCATATTATACTAACCAGCCCCTACTAGCTTTCATTTCTCATTAGTTTTATTATCTTGTCTGGGGTAGGAATTCCTTGAAGCCTGGGAGATGCACAAGGGACACTGGCATCATATTTCTCATATTTCCTGATTAAAGATCATTTATTATGTTCATGTTCTAATAAACAGACTTATAACATAAGTGAGCAGGAGCTGATCTCAGGTCAGCACTGCTACTCTGGTATATGTAGGCTGGGGGCATTTCATTCAGTGGGTTTACAGGGTTGACTGTGTTATTGTAGCTAATCAAATTTGGTCGGTTGGAAACAACAACCATTTTTGTATTTCATGACAAAAACTATACATCCAACGTATCCTAAAGGTGTGACATTTCACATTTCAAATAAATAGCATTGGAAATGAATGTTACTTTCTAAATGTAAGTATTTTAAAGCGTTCATAATAGGGCTTTTTTATATAATGAAAGAGTTTAATGTAGTACATAAACAAAGTTTCAAAACATCTTTCACCCTCCAATCTATACAGTCCATGTTTGTAAATTAAGCTGCATCAACATTATCATTATTATTGGTCCAAAATCCCTTGCTGACTCATATTGATGGCACCACTGTTCATTCTGCCCCCCTCATCTGTAATCTAGGTACTCTTTATGACCAAAGTCTTTCCTTTGATGACCATATTAACCATACAGTTAAGACAGCTTTTTTCCACCTCGAAACCATTAGTCGTCTTCATCCTTCCCTCTCATTTTCCTCTGCAGAAACTCTCATCCATGCTTTCGATACATCTAGATTAGGCTTCAACACCAAAACAATAACAAAACTTCAGTATGTCCAGAATTGGCCTGCTCGCCTCCTCACCTGGGCTCGGACTAGGGACTACACCACCCCGTCCTTAAAGAGCTCCACTGTCTTCCTGTCTAGCATCATATTCAGTTTGAACTTCTACTCCTCACCTACAACTCCCTCCACAATTTGGCACCATCACATCTAGCTACTTTTCTCCATAGCCACCCCTCCAAACGCTCCCTTTGCTCTGTTGACTCCAATCTCCTTTTCCCTTCCTGAAAGAACCAAATATCGCTCCTGGGGCGATGGGGCCTTTGCTGTTGTTGCTCCCTCCTTCTGGAATTCCTGTCCTAGTGGCACTAGAAACTCCTAATCTCTCATCTATTTAAACACTCTCTTAAGACCCACCTTTTCAAATGATCTTAGAATTGTTGTAAGGGTTCCGGTGTGCTGTTGTTTGTGGTGTTATTGTGGTATTTAATTGTCTTGTTAGTTTGTCTGTTTTTTGTTTCTCCTTTATATTTTTGTCTTTTGCAAACCAACTATAAGTATTTAGTAAAGTGCTACATAAAATTAATGTATTATTATTGTTTTTGTGATGTTACAAGACCCAATATACAGCATATGCACAGAACCCACCTGTTCAGCCTGCAGCAGTTTAGCCAAACCCATTCAGAATGAAGGTATGAAGAGTGTTTCATACACAATACAGAGCAGCAAATCAGAATAGAGTTCATTATCATATATCAGTCTGACAGTCTTATATGCTCAGCAACAGAAGCATCCTGTTAATTTTAGGGTTATAATAAAAGGTCATATATAAATGAATTGCAGTTTTGGTGCATAAACTCCCAAATTATAGAAGACACTACATGTAAGATATGGGCCACAAAAAAAACAGTTATGAGCTACAGTTTCCCATCGGGTTAAATGGAATTTTTGTGAAAGTTTTGTAAAGCTTGTCCAGCCGTGTAAAAGCTGGTATGAAAGAATGTATTTGTGGGCGGAGCACAGATCATTTACAGAAGCTCCAGAATTAAAATTCTATGTCTGCGGCTAATGCCGTGTAAAATACTGTACATGGTGTGGATGGTGAGGCCTGTTGCTGTGTTATCATTTCTCCACACACACACACACACACACACACACACACACACACACACACACACACACACACACACACACACACAC
>JBBPCZ010147516.1:0-19290 GCA_037974445.1 Brycinus macrolepidotus | reverse complement strand
GACTGGGATGGGATGGGATTTTTTTTGTGGGAGTGGGACGGGAGAGGTTTGAAAATTCACTCCCGTGTCACCCTCTACTCTACAGTCAGTGATGTATCTAGGACCGACTGAAATCTGCTTACACTATGGTTCTACAGTCTGTGATAAATCTAGAATTGACTGAAACCTGCTTATCCTATGACTCTACAGTCAGTTACGTATCTAGAACTGACTGAAACCCTCTTACACTAAGCCTATACAGTCAGTGACATATGTAGAACTGACCAAAACCTGCTTACATTGCAGCTTTACAATCAATGACGTATCAAGAACTGCTTGAGACCTGCTTACGCTATGACTCTACAGTCTGATTTGTATCTAGAACTGACAGAAACCTGCTTACATTAGGGCTGTATTGTCAGTGACATATCTAGAACCGACTGAAACCTGCTTACATTATGACTCTACAGGCAGTGATGTACTTTTTGGCACATTTTAATGTTTTTTCAGCTCTTACACACCAGACAAGACTTGATAATTAGTTGGATGGTTGGATCTGGACAGCCAGGAGGCCTCAAGACCAGGGTTGGTAATCAGTGCTCTAAATATGAATGCTCCACATCTGAGATGTATGCTCCACAAAGCACTTACATTAAAATGTATTGATTTTGTAGACTGTCTTATCTGAAGTGACTTAAAAAGCCTGTACACAGCAGATGGAACTGTAATGCTACGTACACAGAGACTCTAAGTATCCATGACCTTGAAATAAAAGCTTTTACTGAACGTTTCAAGGACATGTGTAAATCTTCTACTAGATAAACAGCAACATTTATTCAGAACAGAAGCTTATGAGCAAAACAGCTAAGCTGAAGTCAACCATGACAGCATTCACGACTTTGAAACGTATATATTGTGATTCAAATTTTATTTAAAGATTCCGTATCATGGAAAAAAAACTTCTTTGTTTTTGTTTTTTTGCTTAAGAAGTTTGTTGTAGTGCATTAACACAACTTTTAAAAGTAATGTTCACTCCCTAGTCAGTACAGTCCAAATATGGGAACCAGGTTGAATTCATCATTACTGTGATGTCACAACCATGAATACATTTACATTTGACAGCCCATGCAAATTAAGTCTCAGTTTTTAGTCTAGAGCAGTTTAGCCGCACCAGTTCAGTCTACAGTAGTTTAGCCCCACCCATTCAGTCTACACCAGGTTAGCTCCACCTATGCAACCAAAAGCAGTTTAGCCCCACCCATTCAGTCTACAGCACTTTAGTCCTGCAATTATACTGATGTTATAAGGAGTGTTTCGGCTGGACTGCTTTGTGAACGAGGCACAATACAGCATACCCAATTAGAACAGAGATCATTTAAAGGTACAGTAATGAAAACAGCCTGTTTAATTGGGATAAAGAGAAGCTGTAAATGTTTGTGTGAAAATGAATGATGTGAGGTATATAAAACCCCAAACCCAAACAAAACTAGAGTGCATTGAACTAGAATACATTTCTGCAGGAAAATGCAAAGTGTGATTGCACATCACTGCTCACATAAGCTCATTTTCCAACGTGCACACCCAAAAATGGCTAAAATCGGCTAACTGAGCTGGCTAGCCGCTTGCTGGCTAACTAACAGCAGCCTCAAGGCCTAAAACAAGTGTCCACAAGCTGATTATTTTTTATAAACCACAACAGTGACTCACACCTTTCTTTTTATAACTGTCCTGTGCTTTGGTGTCTTAAAGGCTGTTTATGAGCAGACATTCACTAAACCAGCGTTAGAGCCCTATTTTGCTTCCTAGGCACAGCATTTCTGCCTGCTCTGTATGTAGCTCTCAGAGTGAGGTCAGAATGCTTAAACGGTCCGCTCTCTCTCCATATACATTCCCATATGACTCGCCCAAAAATTCCGAACTTTAAATGATCAATACTTGGCCTCTGATAAACAGATTGAAAAGTTGTATACAAGCGCAATAATGAGAGGGGGGTGGAAGGATATAACACACGTGCCAGATTTGGAAAGGTGCCAGTATCTCAAACGACCTCAGAGGAGAAGTGGTGCCAAAAACAGGTGGAATGAAAATAATAAAACTGCCTTAATCGCAGTAAAATTAAAACAAAAGAAAAATGTAAAAATTGTGCTCTATAAAAACAGAAATGTGCTTACACGCCGCCTAACATTTGACTGTTTTCTTTGTGAATGCATCAGAGCGGTGTGATATTGACTCAGTGTGAGATTAGCGTGAGCAGGAAAAACTGCATTAACACAGCCACACCATAAAGAAGGTCATTAAATCCACGCAGGGCCGGCGAGCGGCTGGCCTTTCATCACCCTGATGATAACACACCTGTTCTGGCTGTTATTTACTCAGGCTCCGGGCCAGGTGAGTGCAGAATGGCGCACGTGTGCAACCTGCCGTCGCCACGGCGAGCACAGCCTGGCATCCTACATTATATTTCCCATTTCTTTACCTGAAATTTACATAAGGGCCCAGTTCCATTTGCACTGGCCGCTTTCTCGGCTCTGAGATGAGAGAGCTGTGAGATGTGACAGACTGATAGAGAGAGAGAGAGAGAGAGAGAGAGAGAGAGAGAGAGCGCTGCTGGAAGCTCCTAGCAGAATGAGAAACTCTCCCGGGAGGAGAGACAGAGGCAGCCAGACAAAAGAAAGAGGGAGAAAATGAAACTCTGCAGCGGTGGCACGCTGGCAGAGAAGAACCTGACATGACCTTTTAGCAAAGAGATTTTTGGGAACATTCGCTTTTCTTTAAGCCTCTGCCCCTACTTCACATCCCCTCCCCCCCACAAAAAAGGAATAATTATTATGCATCTCTGTGCCCACAGCTTTTTTTAAGAAAGCGCCACACACACAATAACACAATAACAATACCACACAGTTAGTGCCGTGCATGTTGATTCTTCGCTTCCTCTCCAAGGGTGCGGCCTGTTGCCCTTCAGTCTGAGCTCCGGGTCGGAGACGCTGGTGCATCCTGAATACTTTCTGAAGGCCTTTACATCAGGCACATGCAAAGTGAAGCCGGGAACATGAGAGGATTTCTGAAACTGTGCACCCATGTTGGTGACATGAGGCACTTTTCCACAGGTATACAGGAGCCCTGCTGTACCTAAACCGTACCTAAACCGTACTGTGATGGCATAGAAGTTGTAGCACGCTTTGATTTTCCAGCGCATCTCAGCCCGGTAACTGTGTTTTTGCTCAGTGACAGTTTAAAAGTAAAGTAATCCCTTACAGTGACGCGTGAACACACCACAGCACACAGTGTGAATATCTTTTTCTGCATTTAACCCATTCACCAAGTGAAGCAGTGGGCCACCACAACAAGGGGTGCCCGGGGAGCAGTGTGTGGGGACAGTATCTTGCTCAAGTGTACCTCAGTGATGACACTAGCAGTTTTGGTATTCGAACCCACAACCTTCTGATTGCAGGAGCAATTCCCTAACCACTAAGCCACCTTGCCCCACTATGGCTGGTCATCCCAAAACTGTGTCCATGGAGTTGTACCTGCAGAAAGGTTTTCTGTCAGAGCTGTTTCTGTTATCGTGGTCTTCGATTTTTTTATAGTCTTGCGTGAGTTTTTATTTTTTTCTTGGCATTGTTTAGCTGTGCAATGAAACCTAACCCAGCTAACTTGTTAGCAATGTCCTGGTACACCTACCCATTTCTCACAGTGTTAGAATAGTCCCACTGAAATGTATCTGCAGCCCAAACAAATAGTAGTGCTTGTACTTTTTTGACTTCCCAGTTGTTAGTTTGTATCTAGTTGCAGATGATTTCAGATGATCAGGCGGTGATCAGTATACTGGTGGTGCTGAATGCTGAGTGGTTGGAACTCCTTTATCTAGGCTCCTTGTATCTTTAGGCACTTTGCAGCCTGTCGCAGCAAAAACATTTGTTCCCATTTCTTTCATTTAATCTACTCAGTATGCCAAAGATGAGACAGGTTGACAGGCAGAAAACAGTGTTTTTGCACCAACAAGGTGATTCAAAGGTGAATCACCAACAAGGTGATATAAAGAAATGTGGGGTAGCTCAAGACTTTTGCACAGTATTGTAAAATAATGTATTCAACAATGCATAATACTACTACTACTACTATTACTACTACTACTACTACTACTACTAATAATAATAATAATATTTAAAAAATTGCCAGTAGGTGTTGGAAAGAAGCATTTTTGGGGCTGGACTGGACAGTATTTGCCCACAGAATGCGGATGCTGACTCCTCATTGAATATCTTCCTAAGCCTTGTCCGAGACCAGAACAAAACTCCAGCATGTCCGTGGCCTCCACCTTCCCACCATGCCCTAGTGCAGGCAGCCCAAAATTCATGCTGTTTGATTCGATCGCCGACTCGGTCAGTGGAACTCCTCTGGCACTAATTAGCCTCAGTTTCCATTCTGCACACGCCTCACTGCCTCCTGCTGGACTGCTGCCCTGCCCCAGTCATAAAAGATAAGGCTGCTGGACGTCCCATTTAAAGACACCCATTTAAAGGAGGAGTCTGGAGGAGGCTGCCCTCAGCCTGGCCTGGCAGCAAATGGCTGATCTGTGAAGTTTTCAGGGATGCTTACGATGGTCAAAGAGAGACTCCCTACAGGTTAGAGGAGAAACGGAGAATTGACTTCTGCGCACAGGCTTAAAAGAATAGCTGGGGAAAAAAAATCTAATTTACAGTTTCCTGTAACGAATCAGCCAAACTCTTTGAGCTGCACTGATTTATGGAAGGGGATTTATCAATAAAGTTTATAATTATTATTATTATTATTATTATTATTATTTATTATTTTTTTAAAATCGGACTCTTCATAGTATGACCATGTGCATGCAAATGAAATAATATTTAATATTAAAAATACAACCAAAATGTAGGTGTTTCAACAAAAAAAAATCACAGCTGAAATCTACCACCACAGCGTCTACTTTATACCATATATTGTGACTGAAATTTAATTTGAGGAACCCATTTCATGCAAAACCCTTTTTTTTAATGTAGAGCGTGAACAGTTCTTAACATTCACTCTCCAGCCCATACAATCCATGTACAGGAAAAAGGCTGAATTCATCATAACTGTGAAATTATAACCATGAATACATTTACAGATGACAGCCAATTCAGCCTTAAGCGGTTTAGCCATGCCTATTCAGTCTACAACTTTTTAGCCCTGCCCATGCAGCCTACAGAAGGCCTCAATTTTTTATAGCTTGTCCAACCTGGTAACTGTTGCTATGGAATGAACAATGCTGTGGGCAGAGCAAGGATAGCTTTTCTTAGTGGACTTAATAGCTGCACACAGAAATGTGACTTAAATAGACCATATAACCATGTAAGCACAGGTAGTGAAGGAGGGGTAAATCACACTGGACCTTTCATTGGACCCCTTATATCACCATTTATCCAGTTTTACATCCATTACTCACAGCCACCTACAATTACTTATTATAATGCACCATAGCCATTAGCCCATATTAGATAACTAACAGGCAAAGTCCATTCTTTTTTACTCCCTGAGGGCGTTTTTAATAAGGGGATCTCATCTATTTTCCTTGAACTGAACCCCATGATCCTGGACACTTGAGAGAATCCCCATAAATTCCTAGATTGCTGCATGTTCTTATTAGCGAGTGCTGAGAATCAGTGTTACGTGCGGCGGCATGTTTGGTTTTTTTCTCTCTCTCTTTTTCTCTCGTTCTCTCTCCCTTCTTGCTTCGCGCGCTCTGTCTCCCTCTCACTCTCTTTTAGGACCGCCCCCATGATAAAGCTGTCTCCCGGAGAAGAGGCGGATTGGTCGATTGTCCCTATCACCTCCCAGTTGCGGATCGCAGATTGGAACTCCTGCCTACCTGCCCTTATGAGGACGCCAGCGTTTTGGAGGGAAAGAGGAGAGAGAGGAGAAGAGAGAGGAGAATTTGTTGGGCTCTGTGTGTTGATTCGGTTACCTGAGAGATTAATTATTTTGCTTTGTTCTGCCAGGTTGGGTCAGGGTAGTGTTCCCGATTGTATATTGTGCAGCACCATAGGAAGTCATCTTGTTAGATTCATTAGGTAAGAGGCGGACACCACCCCTTGTAAGTTTTGTTTTTGGATTTAGCACAGTGCAGGCTAGTTAGGGATTTTGTTTTTAGGTGAACCAAGGGAGAACAGTTGAAACATAGAGAAGGCTTAGGGACGTTTTGTTTTATTATGTTCTTTCCTTTGGTGTGTCCTTTTTGTTTTGTATATACACATAATAGTTGGGTTGAATATCATAACGCGGTTCTTTGTACACAACTTACTGTCTCTGTGTCTTTTCCTGTGTCCGGTCGTGGGTCCCTAAATTCCATATTGTATCCCTGGTCGTAACAATCAGTGCCAGAACTGGTTTGGATGGGCACCACAAATTTGCAGGTGGGCCAAACCTTTCAGTCCCACTGGCAGGGGGCCATTTATTCTACAAAAAACAAAGCATAAATCATAACTGAGGTGCTTCCTAACATTGCCGCAGGACAAACCCTCCAGTCAACTAGAACACAAATCTCTAACACAGAGCTCTCAGTAAGAACAAACTACGTTTATCTAGTTTTGCAAAAGCCATTAATGCCTTCACCATTAATAGACTGGTTGGTTATTGTGTCATATTGACTGTCTGCAGTTGCTATGTTTAATAATGATAATAATAATAATAATAAGAAGTTATTTTTAGCACCTTTGTTCTGTATTACTATATTTGAGAGGACATCCTTTTGACTGGTGTATCTAAGCAACACTACACCTACACCTACACCTGCACCTAAATATGACCTGAGTGACCAGTGTTTTTTCCACTGGATTTAAATTTGGGGTGACGAAAACGTCCCCACTTTTACAAATTTTCCAATATTTAGGAGGACATTTGGTCCTCTAAAGGCCACACACACCCACTCATACACACACATACACACACACACACACATACACAGACACACACGCACGCACACACACACACCCACACACACCTAATCATACTCACACATACATAACTCCCAGCTGGCAAAATGGAAAAAGTCCCCACACCGTGGTGCAGATTCACTTAGCTGAGGCCCCTCAGAGGCCTCAAAATGTAACGACACTCAGGCAGTCGTCCCAAGAACCACAGAGGAGAACCACTCAAGGCCATTATCTTGTTATGGCTGCAGACTCTTTGTCCAGTGGGACACTTGAAAGCGTACACACCAACAACACAAAACTGTACAAAAACAAAACAAACAAAACCAGTTTAAAGGCCTAGCCATATTGCACCAGCATACACCATCGTAATCTAATGGTATATGGTACTATAAACCACTTTTAATCCATGTAGCAGTCCTGCCTACATTTAAGCACTTCTCCATCAATATACAGGACTTCCCCATAGTATACAGGACTTCTCCATCAATATACAGGACTTCTCCATCAATATACAGGATTTCTCCATCAGTATTAAATCAGAAAGGAGTGATGCAGTCAGTTTGGCTCCGGGCTGTTTTAAGCCCTGCTGTCAAGCAGCTCAGGTACGGCTCAGGTTATTTGTAAATGGAAAAACATTTGTTCGCGGTACAGCACGGTTCCTTGTGCCAGTGGAAAAGCACCATTTGTCTCCAAATGCTCACAGTATTAGTGCAGTACGCAGAATTAATGCCTCCTGCTGGAGTGAGGAGAAGCACCTTTTTAGTACTGAAAAGTGCAGCTGAGATTTCTTTGAAAGTGTGCTGCTGGCTCAGGAGGGAGCAGCCCCTCAGAGTAATGGTTATTGGTTTAAACTGTCAAAAAAGGCAATTTTAAATATGTGTAATTTTCTTCCTTTTTCATTTTCTTTGATTTTGGGTGACAACACTTTAATACTGAAAGCAGCAGTGATTTAGCGTGGGCCAATTATAAAAGTGACTGGGCAGAAATCAAGGCTACATAACTCCTACATATGTCCTTCATGACAACTGACATAAACCTGTATCAGCATTGTTATTATTATTATTATTATTATTGATTTTGACAAACATCGTTTGTCATAAAGGCTGTTCTCATCAGTTTCACCCCAGAAAGTGTACTGACAGTGGGCACGTCTTTGAATAAGCCTTTATAAACATACAGGTTTCTGTCAGTTGTCATTAGTAAGTGTAGCCTTATGAATGTTGCCCTACCATAAAGTGAAGTAAAGGGCCTGGATCCAATCATATCGTTGCTAGTAAACAAATATAAATAAACATGATAAATGTTCTGTAGATTAATCTGTAAAGCCTATTAAAGCCTATTATGATTCACCTGTATATCATATTAAGCCGATAAAGCTTGGAGTACATGACCTAATTGCAGATATACTAACTCATGGATCTTACTTAAGGAAAGCTTGACATAAATAATAGTAATAATAATAATAATAATAATAATAATAATAATAATATACACAAAAAATATGGGATATTAGCCCCTTAAGCTTCTTTCTCTTGTATATTACTTTTTTCTCCCTAAAGCCCACAGTTATATGATTTAATGTACCTAAAAAAAAGTCATAATTCATCTTTACTATATTCAGGACCGTTCTCTAATCTTGGAACAATCTTTTTCAAGCACAAAGCAGCCTTGATGAAAGCTGGAATTCAGCTTAAATACTACATTTGATTCTTATGGTGCTCTTCCACTTGCACTGCATCAAACCGGCAACAAATGTTTTTCCATTACAAATAAAGTGACCCGTACCCGAGCTGAACACGAGCCGATTGACGGCAAGGCTAAAAGCGGGCCACAGCCAAACTGACGGCATCACTGCTTTCTGATTGGTCGAAATGTTATCATGACAACAGTCTTGGAAAGAAGCCATAGTTCTCTTTTACTGTCTGCGCAAAAAAACCCAGCAACAATTGAGATACAAACTAACGACTGGGAAGTGGATGAAGTCCAAGCACGTCTGTTTGTTTGGGCTAAAGATAATCTTCAGTGGGAGTTTTCTATGACGCTAACGAAGTATTATTTTTTTAACACTGAGAAATGAGAAGCTGAACCAGGACATCACTAACAAGTCAAACAAGACTATGAAAAATAACAAAATACAATAACAAAAGCGGCTCTGACAGAAAAACCTTCCATTGGTTCGACTCCATGAATGCGGTTTTGGGCCGTAAACTGTGGTTTTCTGTCACGAGTGTGCTGCCACATAGCAACACCGTTACTGAGCTACACTGAGATACCGAGATCCAATGGAAAATCAAAGCGTGATACAACTTCTATGCCATGGCAGTACGGCTTAGGTACAGCATGGTTCCTGTATTCTTATAGAAAAGTGCACTTATATTTTAAAAAAGTGAGTTTTTTTTTTTAAATATAGTAACAGAACAAGAACAGTGGGCCTGTGCTGCCAAGCTCCCTCTTTTTTTTTTTTTTTAACCATGAAGATCCTTGTTGCAGAGCCGGTCTAACGAACCCAAATCAGCGGCATTAAAGCGACGGCCCGAGAGGAGCACGTACGTCCTACACGCTTCGAATCACTCGCTCATTATCGGGAGCAAGTGTGTAATTGTCAGCCTCCGTGCGCAGGAGTGCGTTTCAGAGCAATCAAACACTACCACTCTGTGTGTGAACTGCAGTTCCACTTCTGTTGACTAATAATGATGCGCTGATATGAATAATTCAGACGGCGGGGAGGTGCACCTCGTGCCCTACTTAGCATTTGCTTTGCTGACACCTGCTGGTACATCAATAACAAAGGCAATTAGAGCTCAAGCCCTCAGGAACAACCAGAAACCCGATCGAGACCTTTGCGCTCTATCTCGCTTTCTTTCTCTCTCTATCTCTCTCTCTCTTGTCCCCCTTTCGTTTGCTCCTCTGGCAGAGGCCCGGGGACGAGGCTCCGGCCTGAAATGTTCTGCATGGCCTGCCACCCCCATATTCGCTGTTATCTGATTAGCTGGAGCGCGAGAGAGGAACCTGCACTCATTCTGCTGCTGTCTCCTTTCGTTCCTAGCCGAGCTGTTTCCTCATGCATGCCCTGAATCTTAACGCCACGGCTGCTGCAACACTGTGTTCTCACCTCGCACTGCATCGGTTGCAGCATTTCTCATCCCAATAAAAAAAGAAATAAATAAACCTCCTCCTAGCATTCAGCTCATGCAACATCAGGCACAAGCAATCAGCAGCTAAAAGCTAAACAACTCGACTCTAAAGTCACCGGCTTATTTTCCAACCAAATTAACCAATTTTGTATATAATACAGTATTTCAAGCAGAAATGCTAACATGCTTAACAGCCTTTCTCAGAAGAAGATTCTACTGCTCACAACAGTCTTTTCTTTGACTCATCAGAAATAAATCATCTTTTTGGAGATTACTGAAGTCTGACTTGTTTCTCCTAAACCCCCCCTTTAGGAGAACTACGGAGCAACTTAAGACAGAAGTTCTTCTGCTGTTCTCATCGGCTTCTCAGTTTTCTTCTCTTTAACAACCTTATGGATCTCAAAACTGTCTGATTTTGGTAGTTGAGACTGAATTTGATCGCGAAGACAAATTTCAGATGTTGTACTCAGTTATAGGGCTCATTTATAGGACGACCAATTTTTCTTTTTGATCTTATGGTTCATCTGAATATCTGATTATCTAAACAAATAAATGGTACTGAAATTCATTTACCTCAGGTGTGAGGTCATTCCTAACTTCGACTTCATGCCTCCGAGGTAAATGGAATGCAGCATACATATAGGTGTGGTTTTCAGATTCCTAGCAGTAACATTAGCCATCTATCTTCATTTCGCGTTAGCCGGCTATTGGGAAAAATGGGTTTTCCTAGTTTTTAAACGGGATAATCCTGCTATAGAGAATATAGGTGGCACGTAGCATGTTTACATCAGATAGTAAAATAGGTTAAATTTCTCACTTTGGACCCAACGGCCCATTAATTGAAAGAATATGTTAACCGAAAATGCTAAAATGGCTAACAATAAGTAGAAAGTGGGTTAAAATAGCTAGCATTGCCTCATTTACATGACAAGAACACATTGCCCTTGCTTTTATTCACTGCTGGCAACCTTAATGAAATTCATTTTGGGCTTTTGTTTTTGGTTACAAAAACATTTTGTACTTCATGTGTGGGCATCCTCAGATCTCCTGGTGTCTGCGGTTTGAGTGGGAGTAGATGCCTGAAGGGTGCCATGTTCATCCCTCAGGCCCTCTGAATGGGGTTTGTACTCGCTTTATACAATTAGCACAGAAACATTTCCCCTCACGACCCCTAACAACTCCCCTCAGCATGAGCTAAACGCCGCTGTGCTGGGGGGGTGAGCAGGGGTCCTTTGAAGATTACTGTAAGCCTGGAGAGAGCGAAAGAGAGGAATGGTGGAAATGGGATAGCACTAGAAGAAAGACTCTATCCCCAACACCATGCCCCCAAGGGGGAATGGTACAACCCACAAAGACCATCCCTTCACAGAGTGGAGTGATAACGGGGCTAATAAAACCCTGTGGGGTTTTTGCACAGACCGAACGAGTGTAGAACAGAAGACCCCTGATTCTCAGGACATAAATCCTTTGCTAGCTTTCACTAATGAAGTGCTAAATTTCTGAGCTGAGAATACTCTAGGTCTGCAGTGTTGCATGAGAGCGCTTGGCTAGTTCTGAACCCAAGATGCATAAACAAGAGCTTAATCATGCTAATCAACATTAGCATCTGCCCTCTTTAAATTCACACAGGGCTGAGATTACATGGGCTGGCGGCTCTTATTAGCACTTCTATGATCTTAGCCCTGTATGAACGAGCCATGTCTATAATTTGGAAAGCAAATAGTCCCGTTCCAAATACAGTCAAACTGGTGGTCATCTAATAATGCTAATCAAGTTTTAGTTGCCACTGCTCTCTAATTTCTCAGGGGTCCTAATATTGGCTGTTCACCGTGAACTTCACCTTGCTGGACTTGCAGAGGTTGAGGGATTGTTTCTAATTTTATTTGCCCCCTATGTAATTTAGATTCCCAGTATTGTTCATGATATGCCAAATCCTTTCTTGATGGCTCAGTCAATTCCTAGAAGGAGGCTTCCCAAGGTGCTCCCTTCTAAAGAGGCTGGAGGATTCAGGCAAGACTGCTTCAGTCATGTGGAAGCTCCTGAGGAATGCTCCACACAAATGAAATCTTTCATTAAACAGGATTTAGCAGCATCTGCCTCAATCAAATTGCCTAACCAAATCTTTGACAGATAATTAGATAGGAACTCAATATGTTGACGTGCCTTGTTGATCAAAGGGAAAAAGTCAACTACTTGTTTATGCAAAACGGCCCAACTGGGACTCAAAACTCATTAACACTAGTGGGGCCATGCTGAGCAAATAACAGTGTGAATACAGCAGTATGGGGGTTATATCAAAATAGCAGTAGGAGATTGTAATAAAGCATCTGTAATTATTTCATAAGATTCACAAGCCAATATGTGCCTCAGTAGGTAAGGTATCTGTTTTTAAAGCTGTATTCTCTAAAAACCTTTTAAACTAGCATCATGACTTTGATTGAGGTTGAGATTGTCCTAATTCTTTATTAGAGTTTTATAAATAACTACAGTTGTGTGGACTAAGGTGTAACACAATTAACAGTATTTGCTTGTTAATGGACAAAAAGGCATTTTAAATTCTAAAATAACAAAGTTGCCTATTTAAGTAACAAAGTCCCCAATCAAAAGTAAGAGGGCACTTGGATTTAGACTCACGTATAATTAAGACATGTCATTTTGGTAGAGGTGTAGCAACAGCATTCCCATACAGGCTCAAATTATTTACTTGTGATTTACCTTACATGAAATTTTGACTCATCAGACTTTGGTCACTGCAAAAGAAAAAAAACAACAAAAAATATTAAAACAAAGCCCAAACAAATAATTGTAATAATAATTCAAATGAGAAATGGGCTCCACAGTGGTGCAGTGGGTAGCACTGTTGCCTCACTTCCCCAAGGCTGGGGGTTTGAATCCGGGTCCTGTGCTTGTGTGTGTGTGGAGTTTGCATGTTCTCCTCGTGGTGGGGTGGGTTTCCTCTGGGGTCTCCGGTTTCTCCCACAGTCCAAAGACATGCGCGTCAGGTGAATTGGGGATTCTAAATTGACCGTAGGTGTGAGTGAATGGTGTGTGCGCCCTGTGGTGGGCTGGTGCCCCGCTCAGGGTGAGTCCCTGCCTCGCGCCCGTAGACCCCGGGATAGGCTCCTGATACCTGCAATCCTAGTAAGGATTAAGCGGTTACGGAAAATGAATGAATAAAATGAGAAATATTGAATACTGTTACCTTCACTTTCTTGCGCTGGTCAGTGCAGAATGAATAGAAGAAGGCTGAGTGGAATTTTCACAGTTTATTTGAGGGACATCAGATTATGGATTTCTTCTCTGTCTATTCTAAGAATCATGTGAGGATTTATCTACTACATTTTTGTTTTCAAAGTCAAAGTGCAAATTAGAAACAAAAATTACAGAATTCCCTGCCTTTGGCTAAATATCTGTTTTGGATGCAGTGGCACATGTTGTAGCCCACATACTGCAGTTAGTTTATTTTATGTTTTTTTTTGTCGGTTTTTACAGTTTGTATTTCAGCTTGGTGTGGCCTGAATTTTGTTTTAGCCAAAACTTATTATATTGGTCCATCACAAGTTAAGCTAGAATTAAACTAATACATTTTCCAGTTCTGCTTGTGCACGTCCTCGATGGATATCAATCCGTTCTATGCTCAAGAAGGATAGTGCTGTAAACGAATGACAAAGTATGTTCCCATTACTAGCCCAGTGTCTGCAGTTCAGCAGTGGTGGCCGCAATTTATCTGAAAGGACTGTCGCAGAAATAAGTAGCGGCAATACCATTCACTTAAGTTATCATGAAGGTCACCCATGAAAGCTTAATGTATTGGTTTAAAGAAAATCTTATTTAATTTTAAGCTTTTTACGTGCATAGTTTGAAAACCTGCTGTCTGAATATGACCAAATATCTGCACAAGGACACAAATTCAATTAGGGCTCCTTTCAGATTGCTAATGCAATACTCAATTCATTTTCTTGCAGTAGAATAGATTTAACTGCTAGTTTAAGGTCCTTTGAGGATTTCTGAAGCAAATTAAAGTAATATTTTCCAGCGTGCCATCCGTGTAGAAATGCACTCAATGATTTTTAATTAGTCAGCAGGTTGCGTTAATATATAAACTCGAAAACCGAATTGCCCCTAGTATACAGCCTTGTAGGACTCCATTTAGTGCTCCCAGAAAATAAACCAAAGGAAACTCTGGATTGAGTCATTAAAATTGCTGAACATCTGAAACCTCTTTGGTTCATGTTCCACCTCCGTGTTCACGTGGGAGAGTTCCTTTAATGCAGTAAGAAGCCACTTTGAATTAAGCAACAATACAGCGTCGCTGTTTACTGCATGAGGTCGCCTTATTAAAAACAAGAACAAGCAGGTGCCATTTCAGGCCCCCCTTGGCCACGGAGATTTAAAAAATTAATTGCTTGTTAATTTTAATGCTATTTGCTGTTTTAAATGTTAATTGCTTTTTTTTCTTCTAAAAGGGCTTGGTGACATTGCACAAAGTTCTTTTCGGAATTCCTTTCTTTCCCCCCCCCCGAGCGACAAATGCCAGAAAGCTCCTGCGAGCTTCTAAAAACCTTCTAATCCAACTTCCAAAATAAATAAATAAATAAATAAAATAATCAGATGAGATTCAAATATTGGACAAAGGGGTGTCAATAACATTCAAATTAATCAGCCAGCAGCAGATGGCTGTAATCTGATTAAAGGCTTGCCGAGGCCTCCTTCTGTGTGACATTTGATGGAGACGCGTGAACGCCAGAGGCATTCAAGTTAGGAGCATATGGGCTTCCAAAAGAACCTTTGTGTTGTAGGCCTTTCATATTTATATAAAACATACATGGCGCACCGCATTAATGCTTAATGACGCCATTTAGCAAGTGCTTTTGGCCTAAAGCAATGTACAAAGTCCACTTCCAGGGACTGACGCAACGTGATGCTAAGTGCCTTGCTCAAGGGCATAATAAGAGCAGCAAGCTAACAAAATTAGATCTGTTCAGTCTTTATTCCTTCTACAGACTGTGATTTCAGCAATTTTATAAGATCATTACAAATCACACTGTGCGACATGGATCTAATAAACTTGGGTATGACGTGTGTAGATGTACAATGGTGTGTGTGAAGGTGGGTAGATGTACAATGGTGTGTGTGAAGGTGGGTAGATGTACGATGGTGTGTAGATTTACGATGTGTGTGAGAAGGTGTGTAGATGTACGATGGTGTGTATGAAGGTGTGTAGATATATGATGGTGTGTGTGAAGGTGTGTAGATGTACGATGATGTGTGTGAAGGTGTGTAGATGTACAATGGTGTGTGTGAAGGTGTGTAGATGTACGATGGCGTGTATGAAGGTCTGTAGATGTATGATGGTGTGTGTGAAGGTGTGTAGATGTATGATGGTGTGGTGAAGGTGTGTAGATGAATGGTGGTATGTGTGAAGGTCTGTAGATGTATGATGGAGTGTGTGAAGGTGTGTAGATGTATGATGGTGTGTGTGAAGGTGTGTAGATGTATGGTGGTATGTGTGAAGGTCTGTAGATATATGAAGATGATACCTATTGAATCGTAAAATATGACGCAAGTTAGTATAGAAGAACAAAACGTCATCAGACTGCGGTGGTGCTGTGTATTCATTCATTTCTCCTCCATGCTGTTTGGATTTTGCGTGCTATGTCACGTTGATAAATATGTCATTTCATGCTGCATTTTGATAGGCTTGTCAGTAGATGCAGGCTGTAGCAGCACACACTCTGTGAGATGGTCGTCCTAAATTTCTGACATTGTCAAAAAATAATTGCAGGCTGTCTTTGGTCATCGTGATGACGGCCGTCTTTACAATTCTCTCACAGTATGAAGTAGGACCACTGTTTAGGAGCCACGACCAAAGAAATCACCGCGATTGTCACCTTTCGTAAGGGACAGACCAAAATCGTACAATGTAGATCGGGGATTAGCAAAGTTCTGAGATCCTCCAGACCTCTTGGCTGATACCACCTTCAGGACGAGCTGTCCAACTGCGACCAAAGGCCACTATAAATCATTCTGAGCCAAGCCCACATATTAGGACTGCAAAGTGTGGGCAAAATGCTAGTTTTATCACCGTCAGCCAGAGCTGTACAGTATTTCGGTGCATGCATAGGTCACAACACAATATTCTACCCCACTTAGCAACTGCTTATCCAGCACCAAGAACAAAGAGGGTACTGCAGATAAAGCCACAGTGTTCGCTCTCTAATTCCAAGCTGAAGCAGTGAAGGAGGCTGTAGACACTGAGTCATCAGTATGGGAGGTTTTTTCGACGGAGGCAGTGTTAACAAGGTGGATTCGAGCTGCTTTAAGGTTCTGAGCACAGCCTGAGCTTCAGCCATCTGAGTGTTTCCTGAATGCCAATCAGCAGAGTGAGGTCATAGCCTGGCACATAGAGGCACAACCCTTTAATATTCACACCCACTCCTGAATGTGCTCACAAAATGGCATGGCGATACTGTTTTTCAAAAATAACAAATGTACTTATTACCCAGCCATACATGCATAAAATATACACATTACCTCACTCAGGAGACCACTCTGCTACTACAAAAACAGAAAACCGAAAACTGGTCTGTCCAGGCTCCACCCACAAATGCGTTTTTACGCATTTGTCCTACTGAATCTAATGAGATGTTAACACGTGGCTCAAAATATGAAAAATTAGTGTTAATAAAGTGTTAATAAAGACATTTGGCATGTGTGTGAAAGGTCACATTGTTAGGATTTTTCACATAGTAGTGCTAACTTTAGTGTAGTGGCAAACATGCCTGCACCAACCAGCATAAACCAGATTAGATCAGTATGGATCCCATGGTAGTTCAAGCCTGATTTCTCAGCAGGGTAAATTGGACATAAATGTGAACCATTATGGCTCAGCGTTGAGCTGCTAGTGAGCAAAGAGGACAGAAAGGGGAGGGTCTGGAAGACCATTCATATCTCCACAGAAAGACAAACATGCTGATTTATAATGGACAACTGCAGCTTTCTTGTATCACATAGTCATATCAATCATAAACTGCCATCAGAAAAACAGCATTAAAAAAAAAAAAAAAAAACTTTTACAAATATTTGGCAGATTCTGGCTTTGCAAGTTATATGTACAAAACTCAGCATTTCAGTTTTTGAGGTGCATCTGGACTCAGTTGATGAAATTTCTGCCAGAGTTTTGCAAAGCTTGTCCAACTTCTCAACAGCAGCTGTAAAAAAACGCATTTATGGGCGGAGCATGAATAGGTCAATCGAGGACTAATTTTTACTCCCTTTTTAGTAAAATGTGTGATTGCGGAGTGAGGAATCAACCACCCACTCAGTTCACCAGGGCAAACTGTTTGAGGCACAGTAATCAATTTAATGAACAGGTGCGTAAGAGCTCATTCTGCTGACCCCATCACACCTCTTTCACCAAAACACCTATTTATACTAACGGAGAGACTGAAGTGTTGCTTTGTTCACAACACTGCCTGCAGTTCTCATCGTTCGGAGCCCTGCAAACCAGTGCAGTGGCCACATCCATGTTCATTTTAAATCATCAGCTCTTATCAGCTCATACTGCCTGTTTAAACACATGATTTTCGACACATAAACAGCAGTTTCTGTGTGCTGCTGTGTGGGCGTGTGTTGGTGCAGAGACGGTCATTTTAGTTCATAACATGGAACAGAACGGCGTCACCAATGCCCTTCCAGCAGGGTTGCCAAGACTCCTAGCCATTCAAAATACTAAAACGAACACAAAACCAGCATGTTAGAGTTGTTTGTGGTAGACACAGGTGGCCTTCCAGGAGGGCCAAAAAACACAGTGACCAAAAGCCAGTATCATGACAGATCATTAAAACCAGTTAATAAATCAGTGTGTGAGCATCATGTGCGCAAAAAAGCTGCAATATTTAAATGACATCAAGAAAAATAACAATAATAATAATAATAACCACAACAACAGCAAAAACAACTACAACAATAATAATAATTAGATTATAATTATTGTTATTATTATTATTATTATTATTATTGTTAGTAGTAGTAGTATATTTATAATAACAGAATCACACCTCATAAAGAAAATGCAGCTTAAGCAATTCCCAGATATGGTGTTGATAGGTGGCTAATATATTGTATTTTAGGTGGTTGCTAGGATGTTTCCAGGCTGTTCCCATATTATCCCTGGAGCTAACTGGCAAGTGGTGATTGGGTGTTGTAAGGTGGTTGTTAGGGTGTTGCTATGGTGTCTTAGGCATTTGCTCAAGTTGCAATGGGGTTACTAGGTGGCTGCTATGATTTCTAAACTAGGTTATATGATAGTGCTTCTGCACCATGCAAATGTAAGTCGGGTGTGCAAATGTTTGACCACATTACTCTGCCATTCATTTTGATAGAAAAAAATGCTATGCAAAAAATGTACAGCCAACCACTCTAGGATCAGGGCTGGGAACTTATGATTGGCATGGGCCAAAGTCTGAAAAAGAACAAAAGGATCCAACAAAACAACAACAGGACAATTACGACAGAAAACCACGATGGACTTGGCATCTGACTCCGAGCCTCATTTAAAGCCCAGATGCCAGATGAGTCATGGAGCAAATCTCAGAGCAAAGGGGTTCAGGCCACATGGCACTGTGGCTGGTTGTGAAATCAGTGTATATTGGATGCAAAACCACTGTGCACTCACTAGCCTTCATGAAGGCACCAAATAGTCATGTCCCCAGAGGGGGCTTTATTGGGATTTGCCTGGCTGACTGGTTTGGAACAAAGTATCTGCATATTTCCCACAGATAGCCTGGATGTTCACGTCAGTGTTAAACCAAACCACATGCAAAATTAACCACAAGCCACACGGCTGTGTCTATCAGTGGGTTTCGTTATTCCATTAGTGTGATGTGGACTGCAATAGGATTTCTATTACTGAGGGTCCTCCAGGTTCTGCCAATTACAGAAGAGCATTCAGTCCCGAACTATTTCTGTCAGACTGCAAAAACTACCCACAGCGGCTCTCAAGTGGAGCAACTGTGTATTGCAAGTTCAATCCCTGATAATTCCACAGCCATCTGTCTTCTCTGGGAGGGCAAGATGGCCCTCCCTCTCCCCCTCCCATCACACAGTGTGATGCTAGCCAGCCTGGGTATCTACAAGCTGATGTAACAGAACTAGGGATGGGAATCGATAAGAAATTATTGATGTCAATGTCATTATCGATTCTTCTTATCGATTCGATTCCTTATCGGTTCCATTATCGATTC
>JBBPCZ010147447.1:0-19298 GCA_037974445.1 Brycinus macrolepidotus | reverse complement strand
ATGTGTGTATATATGAAAAAAGTTTTGATCTATGAATGCGTTTGAAAAATGACATTCTAAACATTATCTCAGCACTAGGACAGTAAAATAGTAGCACAGTAGCAAACTAGTTGTGGTGGCTAGAGTTAACTTTGATATCAGGCTAGCATAATCATATCTATTACAAACTGGCTATAGACACCTGCTATCTTCATAGATTTTCTGAAAAGATGGCATTTTCATGACCCAGTACACTGCGTTTTTCAGGGCAGCTATTTTCACAATTTTGGTGGGGGAGGGGAAGGGAGTAGTGTGTTTTTTGTTTTTTTTTGTTTTTTTTTTGTTTTTCCATTGGACAGTATATCTTAATATTACTTTATTTTTACTACAGTATTATTTTTGAAATACTGTTAATAGTTCTGTTCTCACTAAAATATGTCCTAATTGCTCAATATGCTCACTATTGTTGATGCACTTTTTGCTGCTAGCCATTAGGATCAGTATGTGTTTAATACATAAATCATTCAGTTGTGAATCATTCCATGAGTTCCATTTGGGTTCATGACATTTAATCTTTTTTAGGAATACAAATGTTTTACTATTTGTATAAAAATCTACTGAAATTTCATCTTATATTTTACTAAATGCAAATATGCACCTTTCCACATCAACGCTGTAAATATCAATTCAGTAAAAATGCGTTTAAGTAAATTATAATATAACCTATTAAAAATGATGTACTGTCAAATTAGGTGGAATGGTAATGTGTGACATTACCATTCCACCTAATTTGAGGCAGTCAGAGCACCACAGTTTGACTGCAGGACTGGCGTCACACTCTGGAATCTTAAAGATTCCAAGTTTGAATTCATTTGTTGCTGGCTTTCTGATGACCTGGTCAACTAACTCCTGATAGGGTCAGAATATTATCCAATTCGAGACATACAGTTCAAAATACAGACTAGTTAGGGAGAGACTGTTAACAGTGATTCCAGAGTGTGACGCCAGTCCTGCAGTCAAACTGTTGTGCTCTGACTGCCTCAGGAGTCAGAGACCTAATTTCATGGAGTGCCGGTCTGAGAGAGAGCTTGTATGGGAGGGTGATGAAATTTAAGCCGCTGTAACTCGTGTATGATATGCAGGACAACCAGCACACAACCAGAAGAGTCATTCTGAGCCTTCTGAGTATAAGGATTTGAGCACACACATGTTGTTTGCAGAGCGTGCCTATGAGATATAATATCTTTTAACTTCTAAGTTTCCTAACAGTTTATAAGGAACTTCCTAAGTTCCTTATAAAAAGGTCAGTTGATGGGTTATAAGTAATTACTACTACTGTTTTTAATGACATCGTATCTAATACAGTTGAATTTTTTTTGGCCAATAATTTTTCAGTTCATGAGCCCCTGGCAGATAGACCAAAAATTTAATTCTGGACTCTTGAATGCATGAGATTTAATGAGATCTAATATGAGATCTAATATCTATTAACATTTGAGTCTCCTAACAACAGCATCTGATATTTTTATTATTACAGTTCCTTATAAAAAGGTCAGTTGATGGGCTATTAGTAATGACTAATATTGTTTGTAATGACATTGTATCTTATGCAATATTATTTTTTGGCCAATAATTATTTCAGTTTATGAGCCCTTGGTGGATAGACCAAAAAGTCTGGGGCTCTGGGATGCATGAGAAATGTTAAGTTTGGCATGAGACTGTGAGTTTGGACCAGGGGTGTCAGGAATGGGCTGGTGTGGCTGCAGGTTCTTGTTCCAACCAATTAAAAGTACACCTGATTTCACTTGTTCTCAGTCTTCAAATAGTTGATCAGGTGTGCTCCTGCTGGAATGAAGACCTGCGGGCACACTGTGGATAAGATTTGACACCCCTGGTTTAGACCTAATTGTGTGAATTGGAGGCCCTGGTTTTCATAAAGATAAAATAAGATAAGATAAGATAAGATAAGATAAGATAAGATAAACCTTTATTAGTCCCACAAGTACAAATAATACACAAAGCACACTATACAAATAATACAAAAATATAAATGTAGACGTTTGTGTGTAGCAAATATATATATATATATGTATATGTAAATTTAAACCTGTGTAAGTATATGTACGTATGCACACACTGGATAGCAGCAGGCATTGACTAAAACAGTAAGCAACAGTACAAGTAAAAAACAGTAACAATGAACCAGACGAATTGCACATTGCTCACAGTAATATTTCACCCCTAAAATTGCATGTTACACCAGAAAACCACAAAAATTGCACGTTGTACCAGAAATACAACATGTGCAACATGTGCAATAAACATGTGCAATAGACACGGTAGGTTCGAAAGTGTTTGTTGGATGAACCTACAGTCATAATCAAACCAGTACAGCATTGTTTATTAATATCAATAAAGCAGCAAACTATGATTACACAAGAGATTTAGGTTTGGACGAATCACGTGCATGCATCATATGGTCACTGCTGGAACACAACCTCTGCATTGTTGTCTTTGTTTTCTAAGTTATTTAAAATGGGCAGTGCCTTTCTCATTATTTAAAAAAAATCATGATGAATGGAGCAATAAAAACCATCCGGTTTTACTTACAATAAAATGTTAACATTTTTCCCTATCTCCATAATGTTGCTCTTTTGTTCAGCTGGCTGCCGTATTTAATGCATTTAAGGCATAACCTGTACAATATGACTGTCCTAGCTGCTTTAACAACTTCTTAACAATATGATGTTAACAATATGCATTAAACTCATTATTTTGCAATTATTTGCACATTTTTTAGTAGGTGGTGTTAACATTGCTAACTTAGCTAGGCTGCATAAACCTGGTCTACATGGAACCAGAGTGATCAACCTACTACTGAACAAGTGCATCAGCCTTTATTTGATGTCTATGGTACACGGACAGTGCTGTATGTGTAGTGTAGTGTAATGATGGAATGTAACGCTGAAAATTTGGCAATGGTCGACTAAGACATTTGCAGTGGATTGCGTATATTGTGACAGTTTGATAGCTCTTGAACAAACACCGGGTCATTTGACATTTGGACATTTGAGTGCTCGGACTCCACTTTATGCACCATCAGCTGATAAAAGCATCAGTAGCACTCAGCAGTGGCTGTGGGAGTTTATTGTCTGTGAGGACCTCAGGCATTTGTGTCCACTGCCAGTGCCACTAAATCACATGATCACAGCGGGGCTGGCCACTGTGGCTTCTCCACATCTCAAAGCCAAGTAAGACACCAGAATGCAAAAAATAGTTCACCCTAAAATACATGTGGTAACATGTTTTATCCAAGTCAATTCAATTATTTGATTAAAATGAAGCAATGCGAAGCAAAATTTCCGATGAACTGTGTTCATCAATTCCATTCTCAGAAATGCTTTTGTACAGAGTGACTCCTGCTGTGTTTAGTTATATTTTTTTCTGAGCTGACTGTCTGGATTGTGGTCTAATGATGCATTTTACAGTTATTGATTAATGCATTTATTTATTTCCTCACTCACAAAGCTCTGTGCAAAGAGAGCCATCCTAGTGTAGACACAAATAGCTGAACTCTATTGAATGTAAGGATGGGCAAATATGAATTCAAATCGTGTACTTATTTTCTACAATTTGGACAATGACAATATGACAACATCACAATATCAAAAAAAACATTCATTATTCTTAGTTTTTACAACAATAATAACAATACTACTACTACTAATAATAATAATAATCTTAACTGTGATGCACAGGCAACCTATCCAGGGTGTTTCTCTGCCATGGACAGGCTCCAGGACCCCATGCAACCCTGGCTGAGTATAAGCATTTCAGATGAATAATAATAATAATAAAAATAATAATAATAATAATAATCATGTTCACTGCAAGCAGCAAACAATAGGCTCGTGCACTTGCTGCTGTACTGCTAAGTACAGGCATTTAAAGGGCTACACTGTTTAATAGAGAATGTCTATAAGTAGCATTCAGTGGTGCAGTTTGGTTTAAAATGCTCTTTGGTTGAGTTTATTTACATCATAAGGTTGTACTGGTATTCACTTTTATACACTATATGGACAAAAGTATTGGGACACACCTCATAATTATTGAATTGAGGTGTTTCAATCATATCCATAATATGGGAGGACCAACTCCGTATTAAAGTGTATGTATTTGAATGCAATGTCATAAATGTCCCTGTTGGTGTAATGGTCAGGCATCCCAATACTTTTCTCCATGTAGCATACTTTCTAAGTAGCTGAAAGTAAATGCAAACATTCTGAACCTAAACGCCCACGCCTTTTTAAAGCAGAAACAAAGCTGAAGTGACTTATAATTCAGAGTTAAGTAGTTCTTTCCACACCTGAGCAAGGCTGATTGAAAAGCACAGGGATAAGCAGCTGGTAATGGCTATTTAATCAGCCCTCCTTTCTTTGGGCACTTTATTATGAAGTGACAGAATGTTAATTAGGATCGTGAAGTAGGGCACCGGCTCACATCTGTTTCTTTCAGCACTGCTGTAATTACACTTGCAATGAGGAGGCTGCTGACACCAATATGGGATGTGAAAATATCTCTGTTAAACAAGTTTTTAAGACAATATTGAGACTTTTCAGCAAGTTACACATAAAAGTAAGAATTTGGACCAGAAACAGGATGGATGTAGGTGAACATTTTGCATATATCAGGTCAAACATGTCCAGTGTTGTCGTGAATAAAATTATAATCATATACTGTAATTGTATTATACAGTGTTTCAGAATCAGAATCAGAAAACTTTATTCATCCCGGAGGAAACTGCTCATTTTACGACTGCACAGAGACACAGAGACAAGAACAATATAAAATATAAAGTCTAAATAAATCCAATAAAAAAATCCACAGAAAAAAACTCAGTATGAAATACACGATGCTATAAATGCTGGGTATAAATATCATAGATAAGTAACTTACAGTTAAGTGAATTACTAGTAAAATAAAATAGTGGTTAGGAGTCTGTAATTGCTGTAATAGAGATCAGTAGTAGATCAGTAATATTGACATAAGTAGTGATATTTCACATGGTAAGACCACTGCACATAATAATAAGATATTGCACATAATGAAATGATTTAGCACCCATTAAGAAAACTGCACATGATACTGCGCATGGTGAGACTATTGCACCATGTGATATTGCATATAATGGGATGTTGCATATAAAGGGATATTGCATATAATAATAATATTTTAGCACCAGAATACGAAAATTGCATGATATAGTACATGGTAGACCATTGCACATTCCATAGAGCTATGAATGTAAAAGCACCTTGTATTTGTCATTTGTAAGGAATGCATGCATTAAACCCTTTATATTTTTGAACACATAGGCTATGTGAGGTGAAGCAGGATTCTTCACTGATCCACAGTTTAATTTTCTCCATCTAAGCTGACTGTAACCTGGCATGACTTTTTGACACAGCGAAGAACCGGGATTATCGTCCTCCCAACGCAGGTGTTGAGCTAGCTGTTGAGTGCGACTGCAGGAAGAAACGTAGTTTTCCCTGTTAAAGCTGTTCCAGACTTGGCGGGAGGTCCTGACCTGCAGCAGCCCTGCTGGGTGAAAAAGGAGGTGGAGCTCCAGAGGAGCAGTGGGGCAGATAGAATTCACCTCATTCACCTCAGACAGCTTATCCAGCTCAGGAGAGGCAGGAACCAGCATCTGGCTTCTCCAGTAGGAGCACTAAGCTTTATTCTAATGACAGGACTGTTAAAAGATCACCATTTAACTCAATAGTTTATTATACCTTTGCTCTGCTAATTGCTCTACCAACGCATTATAAATGTATTACCATTAGAGACATGTGATGATCTCAGAATCATATGTATATAATTGTGAAAAAAATATGTAAGGCTTCGGACTGATGATGGATCTGACCAGTATTTCAACTTGATGCACTTACTGTGCTTTGGATGTGCTGGGCTACTGTGCTAAATTATCAGTAATTTATTAATGTTACTGCCTTATTTAGAAATAAATGTTATACATTTTTAATTCCATTCCATTAAATGGCCCAGCATTTACATTATATAAGTCCACGTATATCAGTTAAAAAATTGAAGTGATGCACTAAAATGTGCAGAAATTGCCAAATGACCTGTGTTCTTTGAACCAGTGTGTTTATTTCTACTTACAAGAGCAACATTTTATTTAGAAAATCTACAAACATTCTTTGGGTGTTCAAGCTTTTGCATAAGACTGTATGTACATGAAAACTAATCAGATATTAGCATTAGCCCAGAAAAATACATCATAAATGCACCTTATCATACTGAAATTATTTTTAAGTTCAGTACAGCTTATCTTGACTGTACTAAGATGTACCCTTTCAGTGTCCTTTTTCTGATATTGTAGAAAGCCTGAAAAACAACAATAACCAGTGTAGTAACTGCATTAACTGCTGCTGTTAGGTTCCTGTAGAGGTCCCAGCAAGGCACACGTGCTGGGAGGGGCTTTAGGTGCTCAGGCTCCTGCCCCTTTGGCCATAGTGCCCTTTTTAGCAAGGTGGGTGACCCCTGGTTGATGAAATTTTTGACTGTTACAACCCCCCCAAAACAACCCCCAGCTCCCATACCCCCCATGTCTTACTGTTTTAAATAAAAAAAATCCATTTAGGAGACAGATAGCTAATGTTCATGCACGACAAGAATGACTGAGCAGCTGTTGTTGAGTAGAGAGAGAGAGAGAGAGAGAGAGAGAGAGAGAGAGAGAGAGAGAGATGGGTTTGGAGAGACCCAGTAGACAAAAGTCATGGATATTCATGGATATAATCCATTTCATTTATAAATTCATTTTACTTTGTATAGTATTGTATATTTGTTACTTATAAAACACTTTAAAAATGCCTTGCAGATGCATTAAAATAAAACTAAATACGAAAAATGGCACAATTTGCAGAAAATTTACTGATAAATAAGGGACAGAAAAAAAGACATTTACCACATTTGCTGAACCTTTGTTTAGTAATATAATATAATATAATATAATATAATATAATATCATAAACATTATTATTATTACAAATCTCTTCATAGCGAGAAAATCTTTTGCGGCTCATTCAGAAATGGGGCATCGTTTGCCTCATATGCAAAAGTAAATAATACAAAAGTAGTAAACCTAAAAGTTAAAAATACCTGCAGATGTATCCATGTGATCACTCAAAATCTGCGGGACATCTTTCAGAACATTGTTCTAAATGCGAACGCTCTCAGTCGACTTAAGACTAAGATTGATTTTTCATGTTCATGTTTCCCCCATGCCAGTATGAACTGCATCCCTGAGTAAAGTCTGTTGTATTATAACTGCCTCATTAATACATAACACACAAAGCCTTGGAGTTCTTTCTTGTCTACTTTGTTGATAAAGTTGATAAACAGTAACAAAATTGTCTAATAAAGTAAAAACAGTAGTATTAAGTATCAAAGTATTACATTAATTGCAACTAACCACATCATTTTGTGTAGTTAGTCACAATTATTTGTTGTTTGCTAAAATGTAAGATTTTTTTCCATATAAAAACAGCAGATGTTAAAGCTGAAAAATGGATGAAATACGCTTTATCAGAACATATTATTTTCAATTTTCAAAATGCAGTGCAAGGTTTACCTGAAACTGAACATAAATACAATATGATTTCCACAGAGTGAAAGAAGATTTGTTCCTGTGGAGGTTCTTGAGTGGAACTGGAGCTTTCTACTCTGTTGTTGCTTTTGTTGGTTTGCTGCTCATTGATTTATCTATGGGTCTTCAGCAAGCACTGTTATGCCCCCCATTACTGATATTTCCCCCATCAGAGGTGGGTTCACCATGACAGTAGCTGGAAAATAACGAACATAAAGAGAGTCATCAATAGAACATTTAAAAGCTGTATTTGAATGGGAGGGCAAAATTCACAACAGAGAGCACAACAGCTGCTGGACTTCAGGTTGGAACTAAGAAGGTCAGATTGGGAAAATGTGTGGAAACGTAGGGCTCAAACTAGGAAAATGCTTTTAGAGTGTTTAAAATTGTGCTGTTAATAATTTTCTTTTGATTCTACTAAAAATACTGATCCGTTTTGAAAAAGGAATTAATCCAATTTTCCACACAGATGTAGTCGATCTGCAAAGACTTGTTTGGATTCCAGAAGAACTGGGTGTGGTTGTAGCAGGTTAAAAGAGGTGGGAGTGACGTATTTCTATGAACAATTGAATTCAACTAGCAATATTAGCTTTGTAACTCCAGTGTTAAAGTGAAGAAACAAAATTTGGACTCCAAAATGAGGGCTGAAGGTAAGAGGGAAACTGTGTAGATCTGATTTTTTGCCAAACCATTTCTTTAAATAATGAAAATGTGTCTACACAGTTTTTGTTGACAGTAATTGAATAACCATTAGGTAAACCACAAGGGAATTAAATCTGCATTCTGCCTCAGGCGTCTTGGGTTAAGCTCATAGCTGAGTTCCAGAAATGTCTCTTAGTAAACTCAGACTAGCTTTATGTGTGTATGTGTGTGGCTGTGGAGAGGAAAAGGCCATATTATACAGCTTTTTACCATCAACACAGTGATATTGGCCTGGAGGCACAGTTTTAAGCTGTCGGTGTGAAAGAGTTTTAGCGATCCTGAGATTATGTGCAATGAAGTGGCGCTTATTTATCATGTCTTGTGTGTGTGTGTGTGTGCAGCTGCATGTCTGTATGTGTGTGTTGTAATTAAAGCGGTTGTTTGTTTGTTGTCCTGGGTCACATATGAGTAAAGTAAAAGAGACTGAGGCAGGAGACAGAGCTGCAATACTGCTCCCCTGAGTCTCCGTAGGAGTGAATATCTAAAATATTTACACTGCTACACTTTTACCCACTTGACTTCCAGACACACCCATAAATCCCATCAATAAGAGTTTCTTAAAACCTCTTCATAGTAGAAAACTCTATCTATCTTTCAAAATATCTTCAATAATTCTGCAGCAGATATAAAGTAAATTCACTGAGAGTGGGTTTGACGGGAAATAGTTAACTGGGAAGAATCATTGTGTGATTTCTTTACAGTGGTAGTAAATTGAATCAGGCGTCACAATGTCTAAAGCACAAATAGAGGTGTTTTACTCGTCTTCCAAAACCACCGGTGAGCCTACAGGTGTCTTTGAGTTTTTATGTGTAATGTTGATGGTAAAATAGTAAAATAGTTGCAGTTATAGTAGAATTAAACTCTCTAGACATTTGGTTGCTCTCGATAGTGTGATCTATTTTGCTATGTTTCTCTATTTATGCAATGATAAATAAGTGCAATTCCTTTTTAAAGGATTGGATGGCTGCTTCTACTGTTTTATCATTCTTTTGTCTGTATTTATAGACAAGCATGTCACACAATGTCTGAAACCACATAAGCAAGCCTATTTGAGATTACTGAACAACTCTATGTGGTTTAATTTAGGCCTGCAGTTTACATGACCCTGAACTGGTGTGGTGTAGAATTGCATTTCTCGTTAGCTACATTAGCTGACAAACTCCAGGACAAAACTCACTCTGCCTTACTTGTTTGGCTTTATTGGGAAAAACAGAAAATAGAAAACTCTGTACATGTGATTTTTTTCTCCAAAATATTGCTTTAAATCCCAGTCTAATGTTTGTGTGGCCATCTCTCTTTGCACATCATGTTACATAAGAATAGATGACCACTGAGCAGCAGGTTGCTACAATGACCTCTCTTCTCAGTATCAACCTGTCTGCAATCAAATGCGCTTAGGGAGAGCCAGTCCTGCAAAAGCTTCCGTTCTTACGGCATTAATGTAGATAATTTCTCTCTCTCTCTCTCTCTCTCTCTCTCTCTCTCTCTCTCTCTCTCTCTATCTATCACACTCACACACACACACACACACACACACACACACACACACACACACATGCACATGAACACACACACAAAAACAAACATATGACTAGGCAGATGGATCTGAATGGAGAGGAGGGGAGAGGAGGAGCATGGATGTGAGCTCAATAATGCAGGATTTTCTGAAAGCCAGACGATCATTGGAGCCTGACGCTAATCTTTTCAGAGCTATCCATCCAGAGCAAGATTACAACTTACTCTCACTCGCATGTAAACACGTGCGCGCGCACACACACACACACACACACACAGTGGTCCAATCAGTGTGTTACATGGTTCATGTGCTCTTGTTAAAAGGCACACTCTGCTAAAGCAGTGCATCACTGCACTCAACTCGACATCACTGCACAGGAACTGAGGTACCGCGCTCTCTCTCTCTTTCTCAGTCTTATCAGCTCCTCTAACCCATCAGCTTTACCAACAAACCAGTCCTGCTTATCCTTTTAACTCCTCAACTCTCCTACATTCTCCTGTAGCTTCTCTGATGTACTTTGTATACCTATACTGTAAACTCCTATTTCTCCTTTGAAATACCTCATACACTCCTGTAACCCTCATTAACTCCTATATCTCCATTGAAATACCTCATACACTCCTGTCTTACACTCCTATAGCATACACTCCTATATCATATACTCCTATATCCCTTGTCAACTCCTACATCTCCTCTAAAATACCTTATATACTCCTGTGTCCCTCGTTAACTCCTATATCTCCTCTGAAATATCTCATATACTCTTATATCCCTCATCAACTCCTATATCTCCTCTGATATACCTCCTACACTCCTGTATCCCCCATTAACTCCTATATCTCCTCTGACATACCTTATATAGTCCTATATCCCTCGTCAACTCCTAAATCTCCTCCAATGTACCTCCTATACTCCTGTATTCCCCATTAACTCCTACATTCCTACATTCCTATATTAACTCCTACACTCCTATTTCAGGTACTCCTATATCCCTTGTTAACTCCTATATCTCCTCTGTTATACCTCCTATACTCCTGTATACCTCATTATGTCCTAAAAGTCCTCTGAAATACTTCATACATTCTTATATCCTCGTTAAATCCTACATCTCCTCTGTTATACCTCCCACACTACTAAATTCCTAATTTACCCCTATATCTCCTCTGAAATACCTCCTATACTCCTGTATCCCTCATAAACTCCCACCTCTCCTCTGAAATACCTCATACACTCCTATGTCTTACACTCCTATATCATACACTCCTATTTCTTAATGGGTGCTAAATCATTTCATTATGTGCAATATCTTATAATTATCATATGCAATAGTCTTACCATGTGAAATATCACAACTTATTTCAATATTATTTGTATACTACTGATCTCTATTATGTGCAATACCATACTCCTAGTAATTCATTTATTTATCTGCAGTATTTATACCCAGCTTTCTGTATATAGCACAGTGCATTTCATATTGTGTATTTTCTGCAGATTTTGCATTGGATTTATTCGACTTTATATTTTATATTGTTCTTGTCTCTGTGTCTCTATGTGTCTGTACAGTGGTAACATAAACAATTTCCTCCAGAATCAATAAAGTTTTCTGATTCTGATTCCGATATCCCTTTTTTATCTCCTGTATCTCCTCTGATGTACCTCCTACATTCTTATGTCTCTCGTTAAATCCTATATTTCCTCTGAGATACCTCATTCAATCCGATATCACTCTTTAACTCCAGCCTCTCCTCTGACATGCCTCCTACACTCCTATATCTCTAATTAACCTCTATTTCTCCTTAGACATACCTTCTACAGTCCCATATCATAATCAGAATCAGCATCAGAAAACGTTATTGATCCTGGAAGAAACTACTTATGTTACAACTGCACAAACACACAGACACACAGAAACAAGAACAATATAAAATATAAGTCTAGTCAAACTCCAAAAAGTACTATATACACTATGCTATAAACACAAAATACTCTGGTCAAGAGGTGGATGTAAATACTATAGATAAGTAAATAAAATTACTGTGGAAGAAGTCTAATTAACACTACTTCTGCTAAATAAAATATGTTTCATTAACTCCTATATCTACTCTAATATACCTCCTACACCCCATATCTATCATTAACTAGTTTATCTGCATCTCATATACCTCCTACACTCCTATATCTCTGTATAACTCCTATATTTGCTCTGATATACCTCTTGTATATCCAGATTTCTGTATTTTTTAACTTCAGAGTGTCCTATATACTCCCACATCTTCCAAATTGCCTCCACTATCCTGGCACTTGCTGTGTTGCATTTTATTCCTTTCTTAAACGTTGGTTTGTGTTTTGTGACTTTATTGGTGCTTTAATTGGCAACTGCCAATTCAAAAAATGTTAAAATTTTAGCTGATGTGAAAGCTCTGTAAAGTGTTGGAGCATAATTGGGTCATATTTATTTGCATAGCCCACTTTACATTTTGAGGACTTCAGACTTACTTTCCTCTGGTTCTCCCTAACTTCATTCTAATCCATAATCATAGTCCTGAACCTAACCCTAACTCTTCAACTGCTGAGAATCAACAGCAGTTTCAGCAGATTTTATTGGCTGTCTTATATATAGATAATCTATTGGGGACTATTCAAATAATATGGGGCCCGTAAATGTGCCAGAGTCCTTTGCTGTATAATTACATTCAATTATATACATTTAAGTTGCATTAACTCCGAATTCCTGTTCTTGACTCTCAGATTTTTATTTTATTTTTCTACTTAAAATAACTCTAAAAAGTTATAAAATTAAAAAATATATGCTCCTTTCTCCTGGAAAAGAGAATGTACTGTACCTTTACAACTCATTTAAGATACACAATTGGACTATTTTGTACCTTTGAGAGTACATTCATGTTGTTTGTCCTTCTCAAATTTACCAGGACAAAAAGTTTTTTTTCAGGCAGTGTAGGTTAATGGCACTGCAGAATAGGGAACGGTCTAATTGTTCTGTTTCCATGGATGTAAAAAAGTTGTTTTTGTTTCAAGGCATTTAAAGCCCCAGTTGGTGGAACAGCACCATTATCCAGGGGTGGAAAATACTTGAATAATGGTACTTCATTACCAGAGATGCTTACAAAGAGTTTCATGTGAACCTGAGTGCAGTCTCAATTGAGGGTTACATTTCACCCCTATCAGAATTTAATAGTTCAGGGCTGAAAATATAATGTTCCTCTAGACTGACAGACAGACAGATAGTCACCTTCAACAACACTGAGGTACTGAACTGTCCAGACTTGCATTTTTCAACGAGGATATTACTCAGCATCAACATTTTACAGCATCTACAACTTTGTGAACATAAAAGCATTGCATATTTTCACAGCCCTGTTTAATCACATTCCCCATTAACTGTGTTGTCATTGCATGCATTTTTTTCCAGTGACTGGCTAAATAATTGGTTTATAGTGACACAGAGAGGTTATGATGTGTGTGTTTTCAGCATGGTTGCTCCTTTCTGATTCTCAGACAGACAGTAGCAGTATGCCAGCTATAATCTTCATTTTACCTACGGATCGTTTGCATGAATCAGCCCTGTTGTCTGAAAACACTGAAAACGGTTTCTGCTCTAAGGGAGTGTGTGTATGTGTGTGTGCAATTAGGCATAGTAAAACCTCCTATAGCCTCTAAATGTGGTACTTTTGAATGAAAGTGTCACACACACCAGACACGTGATGCGCACGGGACTTCGGAAATGACGCACGTCACAGGGTATATAAACAGGATGAAGGTAATATTCCGCACTCAGTCTTTGAGACAAGTACCTGGCCGACTCATCTCCAGCCAACGGTGCCGTGAGTAACCCGGGTTCTCATTTTTTCCATCTCTTTCTATCCTACTGTGTGTGTGAGTGAGAACGCAGATTCCGGTGGGAATCTTAACTCTGGCTTAAGAGCGTTCTCAGAGCAACGTGCGTAGTCTACCAACTCATTTCGCCTCTGTCTGCGATTGGGTTCATCCGGCACGCTACACTGGCCTAACCGGTAGTTTCGGTTTCTATTCTCGTCCGTTAAACGTGACAGAATGACTGAGCCCACACCGGTGAACCCAGCGGACTTCGCTAGACTGTTGGAGATGGTGAATAGGCAGGCAGTCGAGATTGTAAACCTGCAGAAGGAAGTTGGTGGGCTACGTCACCAGCTCGCCACTCTGGAGCAGGCACATCTCGCTCTGTCTGCCAGGCAGCCGTCTCCCCAGGAGCCTGTCCAACCCTCTTCCTCCTCCACCCACCCTCCCTTCCCGAGAAATACAATGGTATTGATGGAAAGTGCAAGGTCTTTTTGACTAACCTGTCTCTCCTGTTTGAGTTTCAGCCGGAGCGCTACCCCTCAGACAGGAGCCGGATTGCGCTGCTGGTTTCCCTCCTCACCGGGCAGGCAGCCAAGTGGGCTGCAGCGGTCTGACTCGGACATCGGGTACTCGTATCCGGATTTCACCCACCAACTCAAGGCCACTTTTCAACATCCTGAGAGCGAGGTGGAGGTGGATTCGCAACTTTATCATCTGCGGCAGGGCGATCTCCTGGTGAGCCGCTACACAGCAGAGTTTCGGACTCTAGCCGTGCAAACCACGTGGAGCAACTCCGCCCTCCGCACAGCTTTTTATGAGGGGCTGGCTCCACATATCAAAGATGAACTTGCAGGGCGAGAGCTTCCTGACACAGTGGAGGGAATCATCCAGCTATCGCTGTGCCTCGACCTTCAGATGAGCTCTTGTCCGAAACCAGCCCCTCGCACGCTGCCGCCAATGATGTCACGCCTGAAGACGACTCCTCTGGACTCCCCCTTGCGGTCGTCTAGGTCTCCACCCCCCTTAGAGGCCCACTGATCGGGAGCTGGGGAACCTATGCAGATAGGGCGCACCTCCCTGACCACCGTGGAGAGGGAGCGATGCTGTCGCGAGGGTCTATGTGCCTATTGTGCCTCCCCCAACCACCATCGTGCTGTCTGCCCTCTCCATCCGGGAAACAACCAGACCAGGTGAATAGGGGGAGGAACTCACCTGGTCGCAGCATTACCACCTCCTGCATACCGGCCGTTTCCCGCCTAACTCTTCAGGTACGCATCTAACTGGGCCACAAACAGATCGGAACCACCGCCTTTGTTAATTCAGGGGCGGCTGGCAATTTCATCGATCATGCTTTAGCTGTGCAGCTGGGTGCGGATATTCAGGTGTTATCTCAGCCTGTCATGATCACCGCTATCAACGGTCGGCCCCTGTCCTCTAGCCCCATCACCCACCGCTCACCTCAGATCACTCTGGCCATCGGAGAACACACCGAACAGCTGACCTTTCTGATCACTTCCCTCACCTCACCTCCTCTGATTTTGGGGTATCCATGGCTTCGTGTCCACGACCCTCTCATCTCTTGGACACAGAATAAAATCCTTCAGTGGGGTCCGACCTGTCGGGAGCTTTGCCTCCAGGCGAAGGCTGAGACGTGCTCTGGGGAGCCCGAGGCCCCCGACATCAACTCACCACTTTTCCCGTCCCGTACCACGACCTGGCTGGGGTCTTTAGTAAACGGAGAGCAGTCCAGCTCCCCCCTCACAGACCTTATGATCTTGCCATAGACCTCCAGCTAGGCGCAGTACTGCCCCGTGGCCACCTGTACTCACTCTCCGCTGACGAAAACAGAGCTATGGAGGAGTACGTTACAGAAGGCCTGCGTAATGGGACTCTCCGGCCCTACTCCTCTTCGGCAGCCACGGGGTTCTTCTTTGTTAAGAAGAAAGACGGGGGGCTTTGCCCGTGTGTCGACTATCGGGGGCTGAATAAGATCACCATAATGAACCGTCATCCACTCCCTCTGCCCAACACCGCCCTGGACTCCCTCTCTGGTGCCACCATCTTTACTAAACTGGACTTGAGGAGTGCATACAATCTCATCCGCATCAGAGAGGGAGATGAATGGAAGACGGCATTTATAATTCCCACCGGACACTACAAGACCTTAGTAATGCCGTTCGGTTTATGTAATAGTCCGGCGGTCTTCCAGCAGTTTATTAACGACGTCCTTCGCGACATGCTGGGTAGGTGGTGCTTTGCGTACCTCGACGATATTCTAATATACTCTAAAACTTATGAGGAGCATACCCAGCATGTCAGGGCAGAGTTAAAGAGGCTGCTGGCCCACCAGCTGTTCTGTAAGCTGAAGAAATGCGCTTTCCACCAGTGCTCCACCACATTTCTTGGTTTTATTATCTCCTCCCAAGGTGTGGCCATGGATCCCCAGAAGCTGGATGCTGTGCGTAATTGGCCCCTACCCAATACGCTTAAACAGCTCCAGCACTTTTTGGGGTTTGCGAACTTCTATCATCACTTTATCCGGGGCTTCAGTTCGGTTGCGGCGCCTCTTACTGGCATCACTAAACCGAACTGCAGACACTTCTCTCTCAACCCGATAGCTACTCAAGCTTTCCGGCATCTGTGTCATCTCTTCACCACGGCTCCCATTCTCCCTGGGTTCTAGAGGAATGGCGTCACTGACTCTAGGGTGGTGGTGACCCATTCACGGTCTGGACGGACCACCAGAACCTCATATCCATCCAGCAGACCAAGCAGCTCAACCCTAGACAGGCGCGGTGGTCACTGTTCTTCGAACAGTTTAACTTTACTCTATCTTATCGCCCGGGGTCGAAAAACACCAAGGCTGATGCCCTCTCGCGTCAACACCAAGTCGAGAGCCCCCGGGCAGACCCCGCGCCTGTTCTCCCGTCTCATCTCATTTTGTCATCTCTCCGGTGGGAGTTGGAAGATCGAGTTTGCCAAGGACAGGCCTTGGAACCGGCTCTGGCAGGCAACCCACCTGGACGCCTCTTCATCCCCACTGGACTTTGCTCGGACGTTCTTCAGTGGGCCCATTCGTCCACCGTGGCTGGCCACCCGGGCGCTTCTAGGACCCTGACGCTTCTCCAACGCGCCTTTTGGTGGCCCTCCATCTCCTCGGATACCAAGAACTTCGTCCAGGCGTGCATGGTGTGTGCCAGGGCGAAGACCTCCAATCAACCCACTCCGGGAGACCTCCAACCTGTTCCTGTCCCACATCCTCCCTGGTCACACATCGCGCTGCCGGAGTCCAACGGAAATACTACCATCCTCACTATCCACCTGTAGTCTGTCCTCGAGTTACCATCCTCAGGGTTACCAACGGTCAGACGGAGTGAGCCAACCAACAGCTGGGGCGCTTCCTGAGGTGCTACATCGCCGATAGACAGCGTTCCTGGGCCAAATTCCTCATTTGGGCAGAACTTTCACACAACCTCCTCACCTCATCTGCCACTGGACTCTGCCCATTTGAGGTATGTTACGGGTTCCAGCCTCCCATCTTCGAACATCAAGAACCGGAGGTTGATGTCCCGTCGGCCCAACAGTTGGTCCGCAGGTGCCAGTGTCTCTGGCTTCAAGCCCGCAGAGCCATACTGAAGACCAACGACCGCTATACCACCCAACATCGACGCCAGGCACCCACCGGGACGATTGTTCCATGTTGGTGAGAGGGTTTGGCTCTCCACCCATAACCTGCACTTGCACTCGGACTCCAAGAAGCTCTCCCCCCGTTTCATCGGACCTTACAAGATAACTCACCGGATTAACCCTGTCACCTTCAGGCTCCAGCTGTCTGCCTGTCTCCGGGTCCATCCTGTGTTCCACGCATCTCAACTAAAACCCGTATTTTTCTCTCCTCTGTCTCCCCAGTCTCCTGCTCCTCCTCCGCCTCGGATAGTGGACGGTGGTCCTGCTTACACGGTTCGGCGGATCCTCGACTCGCCACGCCGTGGCCGTGACACCCAGTACCTTGTCGATTGGGCTGGCTACGGTCCGGAGGAACGGTCTTGGGTCACCGGCCGCTTCATCTTGGATCCTTCCCTCATCCAGGACTACTGTCGTCAGGTGTCCTCCCAGCTGGGTCCGTCTGGTGCCGGTCCTGGAGGGGGGGGGGGTACTGTCACACACACCAGACACATGACATGCACGGGACTTCGGAAATGATGCACGTCACAGGGTATATAAACAGGATGAAGGTAATATTCCGCGCTCAGTCGTTGAGTCAAGTACCTGGCCGACTCATCTCCAGCCAACGGTGCCGTGAGTAACCCGGGTTCTCATTTTTTCCATCTCTTTCTACCCTACTGTGTGTGTGACTGAGAACGCAGATTCCGGTAGGAATCTTAACTCTGGTTTAAGAGTGTTCTCAGAGCAACGTGCGTGGTCTACCAACTCATTTCGCCTCTGTCAGTGACTGGGTTCATCCGCCACGCTACACTGGTCTAACCAGTAGTTTCGGTTTCTATTCTCGTCCGCTAAACGTGACAGAAAGAAGGACTCCACATATGTTCTTCTGCAAAATCTGGTGCATAAATTCTATTTATTTGCACACATTGAGCCAAACACATGGGGAACACCAAACACGTTGCACAGGCCACATTTTTTCCAATATATTATATGAACATGATGTTTTTACACATGCAGAAGAGTCTTCTCTGTAGAGGATGTTTACTTATTTATACTTAGAAAATCAACAAAACATGTCATTTTACCAGAAGTGCCTAAAAAACAAGTATCTCCAAAATAGTTGCTTTGCAGGAGAAGCAGGGCTGGCATTACAAACTGTGGTTCAGTCCTTGTTGCAAGGCACTTGTTACACTGACCTGTTACCCCATCCCCCATTTACTCTTGCTTGAATGTGTGAGTATACTTTCAATGGACGTTTTTGGTGCAGTAAAGGATTTTTAAATAATTTTTCTTCAACACTTTATTCACATAGCATTCAGGCTTTAATGCTCCCGGTAGTACTGCATGACATGGGAGAAGCTTACGACAGAGACAGCTGGCTCAGGGGTGGGTGGGGGCTTTGCATGTGTAAACTCATTTAATTTCATATTTCATGCCTTTAGTTGGAACTTATTAAGAAGCATTATTTCTGACCTTATCATAGGGGTCAGTGTGTAGCACATCGGACCATTTGCTTCCATTGCAGATAATGAGAGAAACGTACACGTCATTCAAGATCACTTTCAAAGTGACACATCATTAATCTGTATTAAGAGTGAGAGGGGAGAGCGATCGTCTCACAGAACTCAGTGAACATTGAATAGAGCTTCATTCATGAGTCTTAGACCTCAGTTTGCTATGATATGCCAAGGTAATAATGTGATTACATATAAATTAAATAGCAAGTAATGCAATGTAAGGCCTGATCTCACTGATACTCTCGGAAAATGAAATCCTCACAGCAATGTTCCAACATCAGTACTTGACCTCACTGATGCTCTCATACAATCAAACCCACACAGCAATGTTCCAGCATCAGTACTTGACCTCACTAATGCTCTCATACAATCAAATCCTCACAGCAATGTTCCAACATCAGTACCTGACCTC
>JBBPCZ010147413.1:0-19308 GCA_037974445.1 Brycinus macrolepidotus | reverse complement strand
CAGTTGCTCCAGGGGGACTGTCCCTGTAACTAATGATTGTTAGTCGCTCTGGATAAGAGCGTCAGCCAAATGCCCCCTTTACCCTTATATGTGTATGAAAAAATAATCTGTGACTTGGTGCTCACCTTAAAAATAAAACCAACTAATAAAAGCTCATAAAATCAGTTTATAAATAATCAACAAGCCTCTGTGATCAAATAGCTTCTGTAAAGTGTCAGGAGTCCACAAAAGTGTTCCAGTTTTCAACTAAACCTAAAGGACCAAACAGAATGAATACTTAGTCGTTACAATAATCAGTAGATTACTCGGTTACTTATATAATTGATAGTGACAGCCACAGTGAATACTGATCTTACCTCATAAACATAAGTAATGTATTAATGCTATAGTATTTATCCTTTTATTTAGAAATCAGATATTACTTGAATCTGGGTAGGTACTGCACATTTTCATATTTTTATTTGTTATATATCAGCACTGACTCTCATCTACCCTTGAGTCTTAGATCAAGGGTATTGACAACTGTAATCTATTTGTACTAGCGAAGAACCTACTCTGTGAGAGGACAAAAAATCATTTTTATAAGTCACTATGGATAAGTGTGTCTGCAAAATGCGATAATGTTATACTGTAAATGTAAAGGAAAACTGGGTCCATTTAAGAGTGGCTTGGTTTCCAATGCTGTATCCACATCAAAATAGAAATGCACATTTCGCATGTACCTTCATACTCCTTTCCAGTGGTGTTAATGGCTAGCACACAGGCCGTTGATCTGAAGCGAGAGCTTTTCAAAACCAGGTTAACTGCTCGGTGGTCCTCTCCTAGAGCCAACAGAAGGCCTCGGCCCTTTCTGCATCACTGTCCACCCCTGTTTGGTTCCTTTCCTTTCTGCCTGAGTGTTTGTTGCTTGTAGCGGAATGCTGAGACTGTTTAACATGGACATTTTTTTTCCCCCTTTTGTGCTCTGTTGTCTGCTGAAATCCCATGCCTTGGCAGGTGGGATCTGCCGTGGATGTGCTGGGTGGAATCTCTGTGGCATTCTCTGGGGCTGAACGCTACCATGGGTTTATGCATTCTGGCGGACTGGGGTATCTGTTTGCATATTTTGCTCTCATTTCCACCAGTCAGGGAACATTTTACCAACACAAATTCTGCCACTGAGATTTTTCTTTCTGGAAGTCCACCCTCTCATCCCTTTAGTGAATATAACCCCTGTGTCTGTGTGTGTGTATATATATATATAGATATATAGATATATATATATAGATATCGGAGAGTTGTTAACAAAGGCCAAATATTAAATAAATACATGAATAAAAAATACATAAATAAAACATGCCTAGTGACTCAGAAATACTTTTGTAGAAAAACAATATAAATTTAGAAAGGCTTCCTAAATAAATAAATAAATAAATAAATAAATCTAAAAAATATTATTGTGCAGTGGGTAGTGCTGTTGTTTCACAGCAAAAAGGTTCGATTCCCAGCTGGGTGACAAAGAGTCCTTTCTGTTTAGAGCTTGCATGTTCTCCCTGAGTCTGCGTGGGTTTCCACCAGACACTCAAGTTTCCTCCCACAGTCCAAACACATGCAAGTCAGGTGAATAGCATATATTAAACTGGTCCCAGGTGTGAGTGTGTTTGTGTGTGTGTCTGCTCTGCGATGGCCTGGCGACCTGTCCAGGGTGTTTCTCCACTTTTCGCCTTATGACCACTGGAATAAGCTCAAATGCCACCTGTGACCCTGATTAAGGATTAATAGCTCAGATAAGTAAGAAATAAATTCTGGCAAAAATGCTTCTAAATGAGTTTAGTCATCTGGCTTTATTTCTATGGGAGCTTAACATATGCATTTTCAGTAATTAATCCTTGCCGATGCATTGAAAAGATGTCAGTGGTGCTTTTAATCACCTAACCAGATTTAATTGATGAATCGTGAGCGTCCTTATCTATGCAAACTTAGTCCTGTCTGAGAATCCTTGTCCTAGTGCACTCGCTACACTACTGCAGCGCCTCGTGGAATTTATGACGCACTTCTTCATTTGATGTTATGAATGCATTTTAAGGGAGCCCTCTGAAGGCTGTGTTTCATATCTTTCAAGGTTGTATAGTCAACTGTAAAATGATGAAAAAGGAAGCCTGGCTAACCTTGGCTTTGAAACTCTGGCAACATAATATATTAGAGCAGATACAAGAGGCAGACTCTTGGTAAATTGAACATGCTTTATGGAAGTGCATAAAAAAACTCATTCCTACCAGCCTAAATTCACTGCACTTTTGCATTCTGAAGGCATTCTTTAGGCCGCTTAAGCAAAATCTGATTTTGGATAAATGAAGTGTGCACCTAACACAGTGCTGTAATACTGACTTTGCCTTTAGGAGTAATGACTGCCGCCACGCTTTTCCTACCGCTATTGATCAGCGTGTCACCCTGCTGGGGAGGAATTTTGGCGGATTCGTCGAGCAGAACCGTTTTAGCTCCCTGGCATTTGAATGGCTTGTTTCAAGTTCTGCCACGGCATCTCAGTGGAGCTGTGCTTTTGTTTTGGGTCCAGGGTCGGGTCGTTCCTGAAACTTTAAACTTCTTCTTATGCAGATCTGAAGACTCGTGTGCGTTTTGAAGCACCAACCTGCAAGGCAACCCTCAGCTGGGGCTTAGCTTCAATGAGATTTTCTTCATTGAAGGCGAGTCAGCCAGATGGTGATTAGAGCTATGAAAATGTCACTGACATGGATGATATCAATAATACCAGCCAGTATAATTGAATGTGGTCAAAATAAGTAAACAGGAGAAACAAAGTGGGCAGCAAGATGGGTAGAGGTGGCCCCTCACAGCAAGAAGCTCTGATTGGCTAGGATGTTCGCCCTGCTATCAGAAAGTCGTGGGTTCGAGTCCCAAGACTGCCAGTGGCCCCTCTGAGGGACCCTTGAGCAAGGTGCCGTCCCCACACCCTACTCCCCGGGCGCTGTGTACCTGGCTGCTTCACTTGGTGAATGGATTTCCACTGAGTGCTCTTGTTTTCTCCCACAGTTCAAAGAGGCGCACATCAGTTGAATATGAGATACTAAATTGTCCCTAGGTGTGTGAGTGTGTCTCTCTGTGCCCACCCTGAGATAGACTGGAGACATGTCCAGGGTGTTTCTCTGCCTTTCACCCTGTGACCACTGGAATAGGCTCCAGCACCCCCCTCAACCCTGGTAAAGGAAAAATAAGTCCTAACTTACTAAGTCCTAAATATTGTAGCAAAAATAACAGAACTTGTGTTTGCATTTTCTCACTTGGAATTGTTATCTGCTTAAAAAGGTAAGCTCCGAGTTTAATACACTTTTGCTCAGGCTTTGTTAGTCTCAAGGCTTTCAGGGTGAACCTGGTTCATTGTGCTATTCAGTTTTTTCAGGTACGGTTTCTGTACTGCATAACTTTCTACCACTTTTCTTTCTGGTGGTATCTGGCAGCTCAGTGGTAGTTTTGACTGTAATTTATTTGGACCAACTAAGGATACACTCTCTGAGCTGACAGTGTCTACTAAAACTTATTAGCCATTTTCTTTTAATGGGCTTTTAGTTTTATAAGACTTCTATTCATTAAAAAAGTTTTGGTGTGTGTGTCATAACGATAAGTATGTTGGCATTTTTTTACGTGCTGGTGATGATGTTTGGTGTTCCGTTATGCATAATTGTTGTAATTCTATCAAGTGAACAGTTCTCCTTACATCAGAGCTGACCTCTCCAGTTATACATGGCTTCATATTCCTTGAAGTAAGAAGTGATTCTTACTACTCTGTTATAAACAGCTTTTTCCTTGTGTCTTGTTGCGGGTGGAATCATAAATATTTAGGCTTCATGAGCCTGGCTGGAGTTCAATAGATCTGGTGTTACTGAAGGGTTCACAAAAGTCGGCGCATTTAAGTTTAAACTTGCAAGTGAAGGACTTTTTACACATATGTGGCATACATAAGACTAAATTTGCATTTAAACTTGATGCTCAGCTGTGAAGCAGTGCAGCAAACATGCTGTATTCTTTGATGTTATCCTCTGGAAAGAATTTAGCTGGCTCACACTTAATAAAAATAGCACTCGATTTACTTCTTTAGACATGGATTATATATCATTATTCTCAAACTTTTATTGAGTTTGAGAATTGCTATAAAGTTACCAGTCATCTATCCAATTCAACAGCACAAATAATGCTAAAGCTAAAAGTTTAACATTAGATGAGAGGCAGTTATCATCTTTGGTTCTTGGCTTATCCCTCCTCTGACCACTGTTATGAATGGGCACAAATCCTCATAGAAACACTCCAAAATGTTGTGGAAAGCCTTCCAAGACGAGTGGAAGCTGTTATAGCTGCAAAGGGGGGTCCAAGTCCATATTAAGTTCTATGCATTCGAATGCAATGTCATTAAAGTCCCGGTTGGTGTAATGGTCAGGCGTCCCAATACTTTTGTCCATATAGTGTATATTCAAATCAAATCAAATGTTGTAATACTTTTTTTTTCCGTTCGATTTTTGAATGGCTTTCTACAGACTGCCACACAATTGAAATTACGCTGCAGACTTTGTCGTACACTTAATTGATCTGTCTTATTTATTCATGTCTTTTATTTCATTTCCTCTTTGAAAGCCATGTGTAATTACAGCCTCATGTGACCTCGCTCAAAGAAGACTCATCTGAAGCAATTCGAACAGAAGAAGAAAGCGCTTGGCAGTTGTGTATTGGCTAATACCCAAAGTTAAGGTACTAGAATCAGTATTGGGAAAGAAAAAACAAATCCCTTAAGCATCTATTTTCCTAGATGCTCACACAGTGAGCAGCTTTTGTATCCTTCTCAAGACGCATAGACCCCATCACTGCGACCGTTTTCAGTAATACGAAATGCCATATAGGACAAATGCTTTCACTAACTCACTTTAACCTTGCAGAGTACTGAAAACCCTAAAACACACTCCAGTAACACACCGTCGCATGACCCAGATTTAATTTTGCATGCCTCTGCAAACACACCATTCATCTGAATGTCAGGCCCTAATGATACAAAGATACGGAAAGCAGGTCTATAATAAGCAACTGCTAGTAATTAACACAGCCTATCTGCTTTCACACTGTCAGAATCCCCCGTGCTTCAGAAGAGACGGCTACGTCAGCTGTGCTTTCAGCAATCTGTCTGCTCCCTCCTGCACACTTTTTGTGGGTGTCTGCCGTTTCCTGTCTTTGCTCTGCAGCCACCACTGAATTGTAACCTACAGGGGGCACTGTTTCCCCTGGGCACATGGAGATGCAGCTTTCCACTCCAAACATCTTCTTGTTTGTAAAGAGATAGGGATGGGGATGTTTATGTGTTTGTTTTTTGCACACTGTCAGAACAAAAATGACTTGGTATCCTGCAATATTAGGACAAAATGGTCCAGATTTTGAAACAAGTACTATTCATTTTTGACCAGTTCTGATTCTCATAAGCCCATTGTAGGCAACAAGGTTTAGTATGGGCACACTGACTGGTCTGCGGTTATGCAGCCCCATGTTTAGCAGGTATGATGAAGTTTGTGTTGTAACACATTCATAGTGACTTCTGCCAGACTAGAGCTTCAGTCAGATAGTTTTGGTTGTCCTTGGTGCTAAACACCCCGTTGCCATTTCATGGCTTGTCCCTCCTCTGACAACTGTCAGTAGGTACTTATCACAGTAGGGGGCACCTCACAAGGTTATCAGATGCCCCAACCCAGTCTCCTGGCCATAACAATTTGGCCCTTGTTGCTCAGCTCTTCACATGTGCCCCATTTCTCCCACATCCAACTACAAGAACCTGTTTTTCTACCATCTAAAATATCCCTGACCTTGCCTTAATGGTCAGGTTCATGGGTAGACTTAAGAAAAGGTTATTACATGTAGAAACTTACATGTATATAATACATATATCCCCATACCTATATGGGACATATTTTTATCATTACATATACCCACTTACACAAGTATACTATTCCCCATATCCAGACATTGTGTGTGTGTGTGTGTGTGTGTGTGTGTGTGTGTGGCAGGCTATACCTTGCAGCCATACCATGGAGCCATACCTTAGAGCATGTAAGACATGGCAGCCAATGTGAGGGCCAGTTGTGTGTATCTGTTTGTGTGTGTCATTTGTGCTTCCTCAAAAGTGTTGATGCTCGGGTCCTCTGAGTGCAGCACAGTGATTAGAGCTTCCTTGCTTGTGTGAAGCAAAGCTAAGAGAGGTCAGCCAGTGTACTGATGGCTTCATTAAGGAGAAAGCCACTGGCTAAGAGGCCACAGTCCAAATGAGCTTTTGTTCGGTGCTGATAAAAATGGACAAGGGCTTTTTTCAGTGCACTGTGTTGATGTTATAGAAGTGGTTTTGTGTTGCTTTGACAGTTACTAAAGGAGTTCAAAAGGAGATCATTCAAAGAATCACAAAAGAAAAGAATAATCATTTCTTTCATTTTTGTCTAGGCTTTTGTGGGGGTCTGTCCTCATTAATTAAATAAATAAATCTCATTTATCAATCTCATGATCATAATCAGTCTCATTGGTATTATCAAATCATAAATGTTACAATTTTTCATTTCTAACTAAAGACGGTAATATTAATGATTTGAGTTCTGAAGGTTGTTTAATGAATGTGAATTCTTTAGATATACGTTTTGGTGTCAACCAGTATTAGAGTGAAATTCAGACAACTCAAAGAAATGAAACATTTATTTACACAGTTTACACATTTAGGTGCACAAATAAAGCGCTCAAACGAATATCAGAATATTTACAGTTTTGAGGGAAAGAGCATTTGAGTGATTTAATGAGTGAAAGAGTGATTGAGCAAGCGCTGTGCACTGTGCGAACGAGAGCAAGCGACAAAGAGAGAGAATGAGCATGTGCGCTGTGCACGGAAGAAAAAGAGGAGGAGTTTCCCATTCTTGTCTACGTGTGCAGACAGGGGAGGAAAAACTCCGCAAGTTTGAGTGGTAAAGATGGCGCTCGTGGATACAGAAGGAATGTATGAAATGTGATCCTTTGTCTCTGAAGACAAAAGAAAAATGTTGCCGATTTCTTAACACAACATTGTAGTGAACTACACTGTATGTTAATGAGATCAGCTGAGGTTTTTGTCTAGTATGTACTGACTGAGTTTAAAACATGTGTATTAAACTGAGAAGGAGAAGCCTTATAAAAGTAATGGTGTTTAGTTGTAATAAATACAGAGCTTAGAAATTCTCAGAGGTGCTGAGAAAATACTGTGAGATTAATAAAAGGGACAGATCACATACAAAGATCTATCACTGCACACATAAACCTGAGTTAATATTCTTCAGTATTCACAGTTTAGAACATGAACATAAACACATTCACGGAAGTCTTACAGCATTTGTTTCTGAAGTTAAGCTATGCTATGTTGTGCCCAGATTTTAAAGTTTAACCTCAAATATCTAAAGTTCAGTTCGTCATCCTCACAAAGTTCCTGTGGAAGTTTGGAGGGAAAATTCAGAGCGCAGATTTTGGTTCATTCAGTCATGCTGGGAATCATCCGGTCCACTGAGGTCCAAGGATGAAGCTTCTGCAGTTGGAAATGAAGGACCTGGTTGCCTCACTTACTCAAAAGCCACAGAAATGCCTGTTGCAAGCTTGACTTTGTTGATGGCTTGCTGCATCATTGATCAGACAACTAAACTATGCCTATGTTACTGAAACTTAAACTTTGTTCTTTGTTTGGAACAGAAGTGAATTTCTTTGTCTTGCAGACAATTGGTGGCTGCCACCCCTAAGTGGGTCTCCTGAGGAGATTGTGGGGGTTGGCCAGCTTTAATAACCTTTAGAATAGACCCTTGCCCTAGGAGTAGACTCCACTCAGTCTGTGATGGGATGCTTGCATTGCTTTTCTGGTCGACAGCATGGTACCTACACTTTTTAACATCCACAGTTGTACTTGTGTAAAAAGGCTAACAGAGAGGGAAGTGAAAGTGTTGATCGAAAAGGTAAGCTTTAAGATGAGGGGAATGAAGAGAACAGTCTTGGAAGTTCCTGAGGGAAAATTTTCACAACATAGAAGTGTTTGTAATTGCGTTCCCTTTGTTCCTAGGCATCATTAGGACAGCACTGGCCAACATGGACAGGGAGACCAGGGAAATGTATTCCATCATCATCCAAGCCAAAGACATGGCCGGCTCAGTAGGAGGCCTGTCTGGATCCACCACCATCAACATAACTTTGACTGACGTCAATGACAATCCTCCAAGGTTTCCTCAAAGTGTGTGTCTGCTTGCTTATTCTTTTTGAACAAATGCTTCATCCTAACATAGTAAATTTGCTAGCTTATCTGCCCAGTTAGCATTAGAAAATAAGGTCATGCTAGCAGGTCATCTTTGACCTTCTTCACTGAGCACCAGTATGTTGAATAACAGTATGTTTACAAAGTAAAATTATTCAGTGTATCTCTACTAAGGCTGGGTATCAAAATTCAACACTTTTATGATTTACTTCAGTACTGCCAAATATATTTGAGCTTTGTTTTAAAATCTCAACTGCTAACTGGCTGACTATACTCTTACAAAAGGTCCCACAAAGGGCTCTTTCAGCGATCCTTAAGCCAAAAGAGATCCAACATTTGGTTTATTAAAGAATCATGTTTGTAAAAGAGATCTGGGAGTTTGCAGAGCCTTTTTAACGGTTTAAGCAGCCTTCACATATACTATACACCATAATAATAACAACTGTTATATCACCATGGCAACTCAAAAGATTTGAATGTTTAAAAAGTTCTTTTTTTCTTTAAAATTGTTCTATAAAGCATCAAAAGTATAAATATTCCACTATTTTTACAAATGAAATAATGTTACCACATAGAACCTTTTTTTGCTGAGAGTGTGTAAAACTTTTATACCAATTTAAAGGTTCTTCCTGGATACTTCACATTATGTGGAGGTTCCTTTATAAAGGTTCTTCGCTCATATTCTTCTATGGCATTGCACAAATGATTTTGGCACCTTTTTTACTGAAAAGTGTAAATTACATTCTGTAAGCCGGTAAGTGTGTTATTAACACCAGTGCTTTCTAATTAGTCAGCAAACCACTTCTGTTTGTAAAAAAAAAAAAAAACATTTCTAGCATGTCACACTTATTTATTGTTTAATCCACACCCACTTTCAGTTTACAATTTAAACGAAGGTATGAAATGGTTCAGGAGTTGGTACTGAAGTTAAGGTATCAGAATTGGTGTTGATATCAAACTTTTCTGAGTACTCGGCCCTAGTCATTCTGATATTTTTATCTACCTTAGGTTTATGCTCATTTTTCTTTCTTTTTCTGGTGTGTTTTTTTTAGTCAAAGCTGGGTAATTTAGAACCCATTCGCTCTAAATGTTCATGTTCTGCTCCAGAGAACTACCAGCTGTATGTGCCAGAGTCTGCACAAGTTGGAAAAGCTGTGGGGAAAATCAAAGCCAACGATGAAGACCTGGGTATCAATGCTGAGATGGCGTACAGAATCACCAATGAGGAAGGGGCGGGCATGTTTTCCATCTCTGCCGACAGTGACAAGAGGGAAGGGGTCATCTCTCTCAAAAAGGTGTGTACGAGTGTCGGTCATCCAGATATGCTATTAATCCTTTGCTTTCATAACCAGTGCTAGCAAAAGCATGGTGTATTCAGTATTAATTATATCTCACTCATGCTGACATATTTCACAACAGCTAGAACCTGTCATTATAGTGTTTCTGTGCATGGTTCCTAGTCACCTTCAGGAAGGGCTTCTGGAGAAAATCTGCTTGACCCATCAAATGACCACTGTGAGATCAGGACATAGTTGGACATATTTTTTGCTGTCTAGAAAGGTCTGTATGTATTAACCTGTAAATTTACTAGACTACCATTATCTTAATTTAGACGCTACGCTGATTCTGATTGGGGTTCAGTTGGCCCCATGCAGTTTATCTATTGTCTTGTTTGTAATTCTTACTCCCTCAGGTTCAGCATGCTGAATATTCACCACATGGGGAGCTATTATCACTCAAGTAGCTTATGATTAAATAGGAAGAACTGACACAAATATTCTGGCATATGGATCTGACATGGGCAAAGTTCACTCAAAGACCAGGGGTGCTATAAAAGAGTGGAGCATCAGTGACATAGTGTGAGTAAGGCAAGGTAGTTGATTTCGATATGAGTGCCCTCTCAAGTGTTAAAATCTTGCCGTGTCACTTGGATTCATGCCCATTTAGTCAGCCGGATCCTCTCTCTTCCTCAGAGAGTTGAAATGACATCTCTTCTTCTTACATGGTGGTCATTTCTATTTCCATTTTACACAGCAACTGGATTATGAGAAAAAGAAGGCTTACTCGTTAAGCATTGAGGGCGCAAACACACACCTGGACCCTCGATTATCCCACCTGGGCCCATTCAAAGACACCACCACCTTGAAGATTATCGTTGGGGATGTAGATGAAGCTCCTGTGTTCACCATGGATTACTACATCATGGATGTGTACGAGAACGCCCCAGCTGGGACAGACGTCGGCATGGTAACGGCTCAAGACCCCGACAATGCCAGGGGCAAAGTTAGGTGAGAGCTAGAGCAAGCCAGTGCTTGTAATTAAGTAAATAATTCATGGCGATGCACTGCTTCCAGTCCATTTTATTTATTTATTTTTTTGCCTAATTTATAGGGAAAAAAATTAGCATCACACACACAACACATAACTTGAAAGGTGATATTTCCACTTTCTCCAAACGCCTTGGCAGCCTTTTAGAGAAATGGTTCCCAATCCTGGGGGACGTACCACATTGCATAGTTTAGTGTTTTCCCTGCTGTAGCATACTGTGCTCAAATTACTAGCTAATTATGAAACCCCTCATGAGCTGAATCAGGTGTTGCTGTCATGCAAAAGCAGACAGGCTTACAGTACGGTTGTTAGAGTATTACACAGGGAACGGGCTTATAAATTAAGAGACAAACAAAAAAGAAAAAGAAATAACTGTTCAAAAAATTGCTACTCATGATCTTGATTCAGTGCATTAGCTCTGCCAGCTTATTCAGCAAAGCTGTTTGAAATGCTCAGCAAATTCAAAGCCTCCACCCTCTTTCAACATGAAAAGCCAATTAACGAAGAATCGTTACCTGCTTACTTACACTCTGAAAACTCTGAAATAATCTTCCCATCCATCCCTACTTCCATGAACCAGAGTAATGACTGGCCATATTGGAACTGTTCTCTCCTCTAATTGCAGGTATTCCATTGACAGCAGTGTGAACGGAGAGGCACTTTTCAGCATCGATGCCAACAGCGGACTCATTAAAACCACTGCAAGCTTGGATCGGGAGGCAGTAGCCTGGCACAACATCACTGTTAAGGCTTCAGAGTTTGGTAAGTGTAGCAATGTGGTCTGAATCTTATCTACGCCAATCAGTTTTCTATGTGAGGCTGTGAAGAATTCACTCTCAAAAATAGAGCTGCCTAAAGGGTTTTTTTGGAGCAGTGCCATAGAACAGGCCCCATGAGACCAGCCACATTTTTGCTCTTTTCTTATGCATTGTGAGTCAGACTGGATCAAATATGTGGATCATCAGGAGAGCCTTGAGAAATGGTTTGAAAAAACACTATCATAGAGGACCACAAGGGTTGTTTGGAGCAATGTCACTTTTGGTTCCCTAAAGAAACTTTGAGTGACTGGTTCTTTAACCATCTCAAGTCTACAGTGTTGTATACAACATCAAAGGATGTCATATACAACAGACTAAATATTTCAGAAATGCTGCATGCTAGAAAATCAGTCTTTTTTTCTGACCAGAACAGTTATTGTTGCCATGTGGATGGTTTTTAGTCATCCAATGGCAATCCCATGGCAATCCTATATGCCTTGGATTGAGTCTGTCAACCAATCATTGGCTGTGTTTCTGACCAGACATGTGTTTGGCAGCTCTGATCTCAACATATTGGAATAACATAAAATTGACCCCATTTTCCTATAGTCCTATACTATTAGAGCAGCACTCAAAATAATAAAAATGCAACAAATGTAATAAATTATGTGCTTAGACCTCACAGGGATCAAGAGCCATTTTTGTCAAGTGTACAAGTGGGTAAAAGCTTTATTAACATAGAACATTTTGAACCATAGGCTAATTTAATGTGGGTTTTTTTTGGTTTCTTTGGTCAATTACAATTACAATTACAAAGTGTCTAAATGTGGTAGTCACACATGTTCAGGCTACTCACATATGGCATAATTTGAGATTGATTATGGATTTGGACCATTTTTGGTCAAACATTTAAACAGTGGCTCCAAAATTTTGGAAGTTTTGCAGGTGAATATTATGACGTCAGATGTCTTATTATAACTGAATAGAATAAAATGTCTGCGGTCTGAAAATACAAGAATTCTGATGGTGTTTCATTCCATGGCTTGTTGCTAGGACCATGGCCGCATTTGTGTTTATTTTTTTCTTCTCTTGGACCCATACTGAGGCCAGCAAGGCAGTCCTTGAAATATTATGTTCTGGGCCGAGATAAGTACTTTTGAAACTATTATTTAGGTTTATTTACTTATTTGTTTATTATTATTTATTTAGTATTATTTATTGTAGGTTAAAGCTACTGGACTGGAATACCTTGCTACCTGGAACACAGCTTACTGCTGCCTAAAGAGGTTCCGCATAATGTCAAGGTTACAATCACAAATATTGACCAAAGAAAATGAGAGTCGTTGCATCATGGGATCGACGTTGTTGCTGTAGGTAGCTTGGAGGTGTGATCAAGACAGACGGGGTCATTGATTTCTCTCTCTTTTTTCCTTTCTTTTGCTTATCTAAGTAATTATCCCTTTCTTCATCCCATTGGTTGCTGCCTTGTGATAGCATCAGCAGACATGAGGCTGATAGAATCAATCGCCATTAGTAATCTACAAGTGATTACAGATAGACCAGTATAAGCACTGGCCACGATTATTCAGCGATTTCTCAGTGTATCAGCGGCATCATTTATCAGCTCCTTGACTGTGATAGCATTTAGGGTTGAAAATGCTTAGCCTCCAGGGTTCATACAAATGTAATCTTAGAGAGCTCGGTTGCCTCACATTGTGCTGAAATATTCATGAAATTTACATTTAAACAGGCACAGTCTGCTTTTTTCCTGCCTCATCTAAACCATAATGCATCCCGTCTGTTTGTAGACTTCTGCGGCTGAATTCATATGTAAAGCCCCCTCAGACAGGCTTTGGTTGGGTCTCGTAGTGCTGCAGGACAAGAGGGGCTCACCACTACAATGCAACCCAAAAAGCAGACAGTGACAGCTACATCACGCCTAAGAACAGATCCAGAGTGGTTTAAGACTGGAATGTTTAGGGTTGGCATCAAGGGCATAACATTTTAAAGATGTTTCAAATGCATAATCCATCTAGATGCTGTTTAATGATAATAGAACGCTTCATTTTGCCCCAGCTGAAGCCACAAATGGGATACATTATACCTACATTGTGTGAAAAAGACATGAAATAGGCTAAACACTCAATTTATATTTATTTTTCCTCACTTAAACGTTCTACATTGTAAATTATTAAATGCATTTGTCCCTCGAAATGTGGGAGGGTCATCAAAAATAGAATTGAAGCTCTTGAGTCCCCCCTTTCATGCAGTACAAGTCACCTATGGAGAATTAGTTTCATTAACTTGGATCTTAGTGCTGGCAACGACACAATCAAAATCTCTGTAAGAAAGCATCAATATACAGTTTTGATACAGTCAAACATATGGTCAGCTATAAGGGGCACCAATGACTTACTTGCTGAACCAAGTTAACCAAACCTAACCAGGGATTTATGTCATAACAATAATCAACTTTATCTATATTTCCTTTCATACACCTGAATGCAGCTCAGACTGCTTCACACGGAATGAAAAATACAGCCAAGATTAAAGCAAATCATAAAAAGATTATATAAAAGGAGATATAAATTAAAAAATATAAATATATATAAATATATAAATATAAAAATATATATAAATTACGTTGTCACGTCACCATGGGTGCACCAGAGGCATGATTTGCAGATTCCCATTGTACTTTTATTAAACGTAAACAAAACAAAGAGGCACGAGGGCCTGCAGACAACGTAATGACTTCAACAGAACACCCAGTATGACGGCAATATGACGGTAGACCGACACCCAACCAAGAACGCAAACCCTTTAAATACCTACAAAACAAACCCCACAACCCAAAAAACAAACCAGACACTTTACTATAACAAAACCCAGTCGTGACTAATGCAGACAAGAAAACCTATCACCACTTCACAATAAGAGTCCATATAACAAACTCTTGCAGCCTCTAGCGGCCGCATACCAAAACATGACATACGTGTAAAACCCGAAAAAGCTAACAGCTAGAATTTTTAAAAAAAATCAAAGATGAAAGAGAAAAAATAACAATCCAGACAAATGCATTAAAAAGAAATATGAAAATGCATGTACACTACCAGTCAAAAGTTTGGACACACTTTCTCATTCAGTGTTTTTTCTTTGTTTTTGTTATTTTATATATTGTAGATTAGTATTGAAAATAAACAAAATGATGAAGGAACACATGAAATTATGCAGTAAACAAAAAAACAAGTTAAACAAACCAGAGTATGTTTTGTAATAAGGTAATGATGGACTGATGTTTTTTTTTACTTAGTTAAGTGGTTCTTGCCATAATGTGGAGTAGAACCGTAGTCGAATAGGATTACTAACTGAGTACCAACCCCACCATCACAACTGATGGTCCCAAACACGTTAAGAAAGCAAGAAATTCCACTAATTAACTCTTGACGAAGCACACCTGTTAATTAAATACCATTCCAGGTCGATACCTCATGAATCTGATTGAAAAAATGCCAAGAGTGTGCAAAGCTGTCATCAGAGCAATAGGTGATGTTTTCAATATTAATCTACAATGTAGCCAATAACAAAAATAAAGGAAATCGTTGAATGAGAAGGTGTGTCCAAACTTTTGACTGGAAGTGTATAATATCCAATAAAAACTATAAAAGCAGAAAAAACAACATCTAAATGCATGTATGTAATGCAATTTAAAACACTATGGTGCTTTTAAAGATAAATGGACAAATTAATAAAAGGAAAAATGAAATAAAAAGTAAAACAATAAATACTGTGTATGTAACCCAATAAAAACATGCAAGTGTAAAAAAAAAGTGTGTTTTCAGCAACAATACTCTGTGGAGTTCTTAAACAGAAATAAATATAGTTGTATGAGGAAGGGGTTCAAATTCTCGCTCTGACAAATAACAGCAAAATGTTATGCTGTCTTGGGAAAAACAATTTACATTTTAAGTTCATTTTTCCCTTTTTCATTTGAGCCTCTGCCCCCAAAAATGTCTGAGCACAGGCTTGGGATATTGGAAATGCATGTGGTCCCATTTTCTACCTTACAGCCTTAATAATCTGAATGCAAGGCATATTGCATCCAAATAAATACTCAGTTTGCTGGTCACTGATCTTCTCACTCCAAATGAACTATATGGACAAAAGTATTGGGACACCTGACCATTACACCAACAGGGACAATGCAATCGAATACATAGACTTTAATATGGAGTTGGTCCCCCCTTTGCAGCTATAACAGCTTCCACTCTTCTTGGAAGGCTTTCCACAAGATTTTGGATTGTTTCTGTGAGAATTTGTGCCCATTTATTCTGTAGAGCATTTATGAGGTCGGTTGGAAGAATGGCGTTGTCTAAAATGTCTTGGTGCCCTGAAGCATTAAGATTGCCCTTCGCTGGAAGTAAGGGGCCTAGCCCAAACCCTAAAAAACAGGTGTGTCCCAATACTTTTGTCCATACAGTGTATCTGGCCCTCAGTGTTTCATGGCTGTGTATTTTTTCAGACAATCCAAAGTTGGTCAGCTACGTTCCAGTCACGGTCCAAGTCCTGGACGTCAATGACAACGTGCCGTACATTCCTACTGACCACGACATCATCGTATGCGAGAGTTCCAAGCCAGGCCAGGTTAGTTATCTCTCCCAAATCTCTCTTTGTTTACTGTACTTTCAACAGATTCGCTCACCCATATCACTCTCTCTTTACTTTGCCCTTTCTTTTCTTCTTCCTCACACTATCTCTGAACCTTTTATCCCTTGCTGAACACTCCTCTACCTTGCTACTGTCTTCTCTTCCACTCCTCCCTGCTTACTTCTTCACACACACACATACACACTCTGTCCCTTTACGATATGTCTGACACCATCATGGTTGGATTTATCTGTGGCTCTGCAGACTTGGAAGACTCTTGAACCCATAAATTATTCAGCGTATACAGGATGTCTTCTGGAGCAGAAAGCAGGCCCACATTGCGCTGAGCTCACTGGTGCTGGCTTGCAAGAAATGTTAATCATTGCTCTTTTCCGATAGGAGCCGGTGCGCATCAAAGCATGGTCGCTACCAATCCACATTGTGTCTGTCTTCTCACCTCATCATTTCCCCCCCCCCCCTCTCCAAATGAAGATCGCTGAGCATGGAGAGGCATGATGCACAGACGGATTAGGTTTCTGGAGGCCTCTCCGGCCAGAAAAGCACTGCGGCCGAAAGCCAGGGCCAATTCAGCTACAATTATGATAAACTTTTCGCCCGTTGCTCTTGCGGATAAATGAGGTCGGTAATGAATGGAAATAAATCATTGCTTTGTTTAGCACTGAATCGAGAGTTATTTTTAGAGGGTCATGCAACATTTTTGTTTTCCCCCTCCAGCCGAGTGAACCCATTTACATGTCCCTGTTAGGAAGAGTCCAGTGCAAAAACACTGTGAAAAATTCTCTTTTTTCTTAATGCTATGGATGGTTGTGTTATGATACGTAATCACGATCGCCAAGGCTATATGTTCTGAGTATGTCATTCAGCACTAAAACAGTGGTCACCAACCCTTCTCCTGGAGATCTACTTGCCTGCCATGTTTAGCTACAGCCTGCATCTAACATGCTGCCCCCACCCGCTTAAGCTGCAAACTGTGGCTGGAACTTCTCAAAAACGTAGATCTTTTTGAGAAGTGGGGTGGTAGAAGCCTAGAGGGTAAAACACTTGCCTGTGAACCCGATGACCACAAAGTCACAGGTTCAAACCCCCACTTTCTAAAATTGTGTCCTTGAGCGAGACACTTAACCCTCAGTTGCTCCAGAGGAACTGTGCCTGTAACTAATGACTGTAAGTCACTCTATATAAGAGCGTCAGCCAAATGCAACCTTTATCTCCAGGACCACTGCTCTAGAACAACACTACACCAACTCTAGAGAATCTGTAAACAGTGACCAGTTTATACTATGAAAGATTTTTTTTTTTTTTTTGCTAAGCATAGATCCTACTTCAGAACAATTAAAGTAGAATGAACACACCACAGTGTGAACAATGTGAAATTCTTTCTCTGCATTTAACCCATTCACCAAGCGAAGCAGCGGGCAGCAGTGTGTGGGGACAGTACCTTGCTCAAGGGTACCCCAGTGGTGCCACTGTCAGTCCTGGGATTTTAACCCAACCCAACCTTCTTCTCACAGGGGCCACTCCCTAACCACCAGCTGCCCCAAAACATAATGACCCTAACATGATTTGAACACACAACCTTCTGATCTGGAGTCAGGCGCATTACCATTGTGCCACGAAATCCCACAAGTACTGACATATGTCATCAAAGTCATTGTTCAGGTGTTGTGATGTTCTATTTTTAGTTCTATTCTAGTTGATTAAAACATCCACTCATAAGCCAGCCCAAGTAGATTATGATGGCTGCCATCTCTGAAAGGAAAGGTCCATTTGATCGGCATGAAAAACGACTAATTACAGAGCATTTAGCATCACATGTCCGCTTAAATAAAGTACCGGTCAGCAAACACATGCAAATAACTAGTTGACTTTTTTGAATGACTTGTTAAGTAGTAAAAATAGGGATGCGACCTCTATCGTCTGCTCGTACTTCATAAAAAATAATTGTTAGCCGCTTGCTCTGGATGAAGTCCCCACAATGTTGGGAGAATCTGGTCCAGATATTGTCCAAACTTGTCCTTTCAAACATGCGGAATGCAGCAGGAGAATATCTGTATCAGATGCATTTTCACATACTGAAAATAGTCTGTGCAGTTTAGGTGAGGGGGGATGCCTGAGTCGAGCATAGAGGAGGCAGGACATGATGTGGTCACGTGGTTCGTCCATTGTTGTTCCTTGAATTCATCTGATGATTTCAACATTGACCCTTACCAGCAGAAGTTTGTCTCTCCAGTTGGACATTTTTGTTGACATCTTCATGAAAATTGCCCTTCTTGTTCATCCTTGGATATTCAGGGTTGCAGTGCATGTGCATTTTTTTGTTTTATTTTGCCATATCTTCAACACGAAAAATCTGCCATATCTTTGCGTCACGAAAACGTCTTCGAATATTGTGATGTTATACTTTTGCCATATTGTCCACCCTTACTTCATGCTAATCCAGACTAGCATTGACAAGGAAACAAGAGGTGTCTGGGTCCCTGGGAGCTGTGACTGTAGACGACAGGGGCTGACACATCCTGGAGGCCTTATTATAAGTGGGAAGATCTCAGATACACAGCATGAGATTGAATCTGAGCGGATGTGAGACGTCCTGATGAATCCCCCACCACTATCTTCGGGTGTCCCCCGCACAGACAGGTGAAGATCTTCAATAATTGGTCCATCCCAGGCATGAGGAGCGTTTTTTTCTCACTCGCCGCTCATCCGCTGGTGGGGGCCAATTAGGTTAACAAGCTGACAAAACATCACGGGGACGAGCATTGCTTGAAGCCAGCATGCATCCACTGCCTATGATCCAGCAGCCCTGCTGGGCCGAGCGCCGCATGCACAGAAACACCAGCCAGAACCCAATGCCCTTCCAACTGAGCAGGAGAAAGAGAGGGGCAGGTAGTGCTGTGAGTTTGGAAGAGGGAGAAAAGGTACAATGTCACGAAGATCTTTAATGTAATTCCATTTCTTGTTCATTTTGATCCTTAATGAAGGATTTTTATCTTTCTCTGTAGCCCATTCTCTCTTTCCGTCTCTGTCTCTCTGCTTATCAACTTTCCTCTATATTTATATCCTGTATACCTCTATGTATTTTTTTTTATTTTATTTCTTTTTTCTCCCCTTGCCCTTCCTCTCTTTCTCTCTTTTTGATCCCTCTTTCCTCCTGTCTTTTAATATCCTCTCTTTCTCTTTTTCTTCCCCTCTCTCTCTGTCTCTGTCTCTCACATACATCACACATACACTTCTCTCTTGCTGCCGCTCTCTCTCTCTCTCTCTCTCTCTCTCTCTCTCTCT
>JBBPCZ010147369.1:5868-17511 GCA_037974445.1 Brycinus macrolepidotus | reverse complement strand
ACAGTAATTCACTGTCTGAATGAGAATTGATTAGTCTTCTTAAATTAACAGAGCAGCTGATTTTCTGTACACTTCTGCAAACGTTTCCCCTTTAATTACATCATAAATAAAAATATGATATCTGGTAACAGAGACCAGCAGGTAGCCAAGGCAACCTGTAGAAGTGTTGCTCATTGAAACTACTAAGAAATTACATTGAAAGTGATTTTCTGGAATTTTAGATCATTTGATCGTCTTTGGGTCTGACTGTCCCTGTATCTTATGTGTATATCAAGCTCAGCATCTCTGTTGTAAATTAGTATCCGCTAGCATGCTAAAGTCATTGCTCACTCTGTAGCTGGTATCAGGAGGACATCAGTCGACAGGAGGCAGAGAGCATTCTCATCCCCCAGCCTATTGGAGCCTTCATCATCCGCGATAGCCAGAGCTCTCCAGGAGAATTATCCATCTCAGTCAGGTAAGATACTTAAGGAACGTTGATTCCATATTCCAATTAAAACCCAGCTCTGCTGATGCATGGTACGTTCCAATGCTGCAGACAGAACTTTGCAGCAAATATTCAGCCAAGACACAGCGAGAGAGAAACACTGTGAGGGGAAAGACTCACTTTCAATACCACTGATCTAACTGGTCATGTGAAGACTCATCATCTAGCAGCCCATGGAGGCTTGCATTAGCTGCTAGCATCTTTGAACTGTTATAATTCTAGACTCTTAGGTTCACTGCACTTGAATTATAGTGTTATTTTAAAATGATCCGTTAAAAAATTAGGGAAGAATGTACTCATACTCCCACAGTAACTTCCTGTGAGAATTTTCACAGCGAGCCAGCAAATATTTCTCAGAACTCACCCTGACATTTTTTAACATCATAAATGCTTTTTGATTAGACAATTCCATCTGTATTGTTTTGTTACTGTTTATTTTGAAGCTTGTGGACAGCTCATACTGAGAGCTAGCAAAGCACAGCCTCCACATGGCAGGGTGAGTTTTGTCCGACTGACTGTAAATATTAGCCGGGGTCTAACTAGGTTCAAATTTTGTTTCATGATTTTTATTTTTTCTTATTCTCAAATTCATAAAAAAACTGAATAAATTATTATGTGGAGATTTCCTCCCGTGCTTAGCAAAAAATTTGCTATATGACACAATCTCTTTACACTATGATTCTTGTATGTTATTATATATTTAGGCTGAAAAACTCATTTGGTTGAGGCAACATAGAATTGTGTTAAACTATGTGTTTGCACTGGCTATTAACTTTTAGTGACCTTTACAACTTTTCAGCGATGGTTCAAAACAGTTTGAACTTTTATATGCTCAGATTTATAAAATAACTACAGTACATGAAATTATTATGTTGATATTTCCTCACCACTTAGTAAAAAAATAAATTTGCCATGTGACACAATCTCTTTACACTATGATCTTTGTACATTTTAATATTTTGGCTAAAAGTCTAATTTGGTTTAAACAACATAAAATTGTATTCAAATAATGTTTGCATTGATTTAGTAGCTTTTGAGTGACCTTTAAAACTAGCCTCTCCTTCTGTAACACATATTTAAAAAAAATATTTAGGATAAACCAGGTCTGGTTGTGTATGGTTGTGCCCTAGTCTCCCCAATCAGGTAATCGCCATCAAACAGAAGACATGGATCACTATCAGTTAATGAACATGAACACAAATTAGCACTAATCTCTAACGGCTGACCACTAGAGACTCCATCCAAGTCCAGAGGAGGTCATTAGAATGGCATCTCTCTGCTGAGTTATCGCTGCCCCCTGGTGCTCAGCCGCAGTAGCTCAACTTCGTAAGTCTCCCGGCTTACCTTTACTGCCAGATCAGGACTCCTGCATCAACAGTGTAAAGTCATTGTTCATTTAAGAGCATGCCAGCTACCCTTGACTGCAGTTTAGAACTGTGATTTATTGTTCTTTTCTGTGGTTCTTTTAACTACATTATCCTACAGTGCTTTCTTAAAGGGCCCATATCCTTCACTTCTATATGTCTTCATTTAGACATAATTTGTCCATGGTCTCACTGGTGTGACTTTAAGATGGATTTATGTATAAAACCTCTGTTCTGATTGGCTACTCAGCAAAAACGTGCAGGCTGACACACATTCGATGTGAATGGGGGGCCAAACCGCTATAGACTGAATGAGTGGATATGTTTAAATGCATTTGGTTTTAGTGACATCGCAAAAACAATGAAATCCAAACTGAACTCATTTATCCAGACTGGGGAGTGAATGCTACATTTAATTTCATTAACTTTAACAGCGTTTAGACTACATGAAACAGATTTCAAACAAAGCAAAGAACTGGTTTTCCCTGATATGGGCCCTTTAAAAGCTTCTCTGCTCACTCCTGCCAGTGAAGCGTCATTTGAAGTTTTCCTCTTTGTTCTGCCAGGCACGAATCAAACGTGCAGCACTTTAAGGTGCTGATGGACAGGAAGGGTCAGTATTTCCTGTGGAATGTGAAGTTCAACTCTCTGAATAAATTAGTGGATTATTATACACTCAATTCCGTCTCCAAGCAGAGCTGCGTCCGCCTCCTCACAGACCAGCAGGTGAGTCTGTCCGCAGAGTAAACCCAGACAGATGAAAACTGTCCCTGGAAAGAAAACTTTTTGTTCAAAAGCCTTAGCATGGTCAGGGTCACAATTTAAAAAGTGCTTAAATTTAAACAATGACCAAAAAAAGTTTAGAATCTGGAATATTTATTATTTATATATACATACATGCATATATATATATATATATATGTAGTTAAATTACATTTATGTTCGATTTACAACCTGTATTGGCAGTTTTGGCTGTTTCAAGCCAGCACTCTGTTTTCAATATTCAAAACCAGATCAAATATTCACCAAATAAAATATCTGAACCTTCCACAACTGCAAAAGTCGTGAGGTTTGAAAGTTAAAATCTGCAGCTTCTGAAGATTTGTTCTCTGCTTGGTTTAGTAAACTTTGCTAAAAATGTATTCATAAAAAATGACTCTTCACTTTCGTTGATAATTGTGCCTTCTTAAGGTTAAACAGAATTTTGTAAATGGAATCTGGAGTTTTATGATCAGAACTTTTCTGGGTTTTAAAAAAGTTATAAAATATCTTGTACTGTCACTCAAAAATTCCCCCCAGCGTCAGTAAAAAAAAGTTTTTCTAATTCTTGTACTTATTCTGGTAGTGAAATGCTCAACATCACTCAACACACACTCCATTTCTCTTTGTCTTTCAGAGCCCACTCAACCAATCCATCCCAGTTCCTCGGGTACTACCAGTGTTCTTCTGTTAAAGGATCTAGAACATAACATTGAAAGGACCATCTCTTTGCTCCTGAGCTTTTGTATCTGGAAAGGTGGACTAAAACTCGTAAAAGAAAAAACAGTAGTAACTGTCTTGAACTTTGTCAGTTTGTCCTCTTGTATAGACTACAGTATGTCATACAGTGTCAGAAACCACATAAGCAAGTCGATTTGATTGCTTAATAACTCAACAAAGCTTAAGGCAGTGTGTGAGGATTTAGGACCAGATTTGCACTAATATGTAGCTGATTGTCCAAGCTAATGTAACAAGTGGTAAAAGCTTATACTAAAATGCTGACTGGTGGGGTTTCAGATTTCATTACTTTAGCTACATTACCTTGGACGATTGACCACTTTTGACCACAATGAAGTTTGTTTTATGACCAAATTTTCGCTTTAATGTACTCAATGCAGAGGACAGGATTCTCTGAATGTCTTAACTGGAGATAACTCTCCCTCTTTCTCTCTGTCTTTTTCTTTTCCAGCCTCGATTAGATGTTCCTAACAGAGACATTCCTCATCCCAGGTCACTTCCTCAGGTACTGCCAAACAGGCTGCTTAATTCTAAGGTTCTAATGGATAGAGACTTGAAAATGTGAAAACGTACAATGGCTGTTTTTTGGTACATGAAACAACACTGTAAATATAGGACGTGGATCCTTTAAGTACAGTTATCTATATATCTACACTTGATATATCTAGACTGGAAGAGCATCTCCGCTACACCCCAGGCGGTGTGAAGTGAACTGAAGGGGATGAACCGAACACCTTTGGAGAACCGGTCAACCAACACCAGAATAATAGTGTAACCCCTGGAGCTTGGGGAGATCAGTAATAATCTACCGGCAGGCAACTCCCTAGGCACTTTGGTGGCCATGCATACTGAACACGAGCAGACGGCGCATTCTATGTCCGTAAAGAGGTTTGGCCACCAGTATTTACGGTTAATCGCCGCAACAGTTTTCTGGACTCCAGGGTGCCCCGTGGCAGGCATAGTGTGAGCCCACTCAATCACCGTACTTTGGAGTGGTTCTGGCACGAATACTTTATCAGCGGGACACGTCACGGGAATAGGGTTTCTAGCTAAACTACGTTCAATTTCTATATCTATGTCCCATACAATCGGGGCAGCAATCAGGGCCTTTGGGATAATCGCCTCAGGCTCGTACTTCTCTACTTGGATAGGGTAGCGTTATGACAGCGCGTCCGCTGTACCATTCTTGGTTCCTGGTCTATATGTGATCATGAAATCAAAACACATGAAAAACAGACCCCAGTGTGCCTGTATGTACTCAGTGCAGAGGACAGGATTCTCTGAATGTCTTAACTGGAGATAACTCTCCCTCTTTCTCTCTGTCTTTTTCTTTTCCAGCCTCGATTAGATGTTCCTAACAGAGACATTCCTCATCCCAGGTCACTTCCTCAGGTACTGCCAAACAGGCTGTTTAATTCTAAGGTTCTAATGGATAGAGACTTGAAAATGTGAAAAAGAGCAATGACTGTTTTTTGGTACATGAAACCACACTAATGTAAATATAGGACATGGATCCTTTAAGTACAGTTATATCTACACTTGATACATCTAGACCGGAACAGCGTCTCCGCTACACCCCAGGCGGTGTGAAGTGAACTGAAGGGGATGAACCGAACACCTTTGGAGAACCGGACAACCAGCACCAGAATAGTAGTGTAACCCCTGGAGCTCGGGAGATCGGTAATAATCTACCGGCAGGCAACTCCCTAGGCACTTTGGTGGCCATGCATACTGAACACGAGTGGACTGCCAAACAGGCTGTTTAATTCTAAGGTTCTAATGGATAGAGACTTGAAAATGTGAAAAAGGGCAATGACTGTTTTTTGGTACATGAAACCACACTAATGTAAATATAGGACATGGATCCTTTAAGTACAGTTATATCTACACTTGATACATCTAGACCGGAACAGCGTCTCCGCTACACCCCAGGCGGTGTGAAGTGAACTGAAGGGGATGAACCGAACACCTTTGGAGAACCGGACAACCAGCACCAGAATAGTAGTGTAACCCCTGGAGCTCGGGAGATCGGTAATAATCTACCGGCAGGCAACTCCCTAGGCACTTTGGTGGCCATGCATACTGAACACGAGTGGACGGCACGTTCTACGTCCACACAGAGGTTCGGCCACCAGTATTTATGGTTAATCGCCGCAACAGTTTTCTGGACTCCAGGGTGCCCCGTGGCAGGCATAGTGTGAGCCCACTCAATTACCTTACTACGGAGTGGTTCTGGCATGAATACTTTATCAGCGGGACACGTCACGGGAATAGGGTTTCGAGCTAAACTACGTTCAATTTCTGTATCTATGTCCCATACAATCGGGGCAGCAATCAGGGCCTTTGGGATAATCGTCTCAGGCTCACACTTCTCTACTTGGATAGAGTAGCGTCGCGACAACGCGTCCGCTTTACCATTTTTGGTTCCTGGTCTATACGTGATCATGAAATCAAAACACACGAAAAACAGCCCAGCGTGCCTGTCGCGGGTTTAACTTCTTAGCCTGCCAGATATACTCAAGGTTACGGTGGTCGGTCAGGCCTCCTCCAACCAATGACGCCACTCCTCTAATGCCGCCTTCACCGCAAGCAGTTCACAATTCCCTATATTGTAATTGCATTCAGCAGGGGCCAACTTCCTAGGGAAGAAGGTGCATGGATGGAGTCTCCCAGGGCTCCATGTCTCTAGGACAGCATCGCTCCCAGACCGATTTCTGAGGCGTCCACCTTGACTACGAACGGTTTTGCTGGGTCAGGTAGTTTCAAAATGGGGGCTGAGGTAAATAGCCCCTTGAATCTCAGAAAAGCTTCACGCGCCTCTGCGGTGAAGTGTATCTTTTTGGGCTTACGGACGTGAAACTTGCATTTCTCTGTTTTGGCATATAGCACGTGGGCGAGCAGGCGACGAAGAACCTTACGGACGTGTTCTAAGTGATCTGTGAAGGTTTTCGAATGAATCAAAATGTCATCTAAGTATTCGATCAAGAATTTGTTTAACATGTCTCTAAAGACATCGTTCATGAAGGATTGGAAGAACGATGGAGTGTTTACTAATCCATAAGCCATTACATTATAATGGTAGTGGCCAGACGTAGTGCTGAATGCAGTTTTCCACTCATCGTCTACTTGGATCCGCACTAGGTTATATGCACTTCTCAAGTCAAGTTTCGTGTAAACCCTCATGCCCTGGAGCTGTTCTATGGCCGAGGTGATAAGTGGAGGCGGGTGTGGATCCCTCACTGTGACCGCGTTCAGCCCCCGGTAATCTATGCACGGCCTGAGCCCGCCATCCTTCTTCTCTATGAAAAAGAACCCATCCGATGCAGGGGATGTGGACCGGCTGATTAACCCCTGCCAGAGCACCTCGGTGACGTAGTCCTCCATCGCTTTGGTTTCCATCTCAGACAATGGATAGAGCACCGAGGTGGAGCCGCGCCTGGCAAGAGCACAGTCCCGCGGCCAGTGTGGAGGGAGATGTGTGGCCCTAGCTAGCCTGAAGGCCTCAGCGAGGTCCTGATACAAGCTTAGTATTTCAACTGGAATATGAGCTTGGGGCTTTCTATTGAGGTAGCATGAGCATGGAACTTCGACACCAAACATGTTTCTTGGCATGAAGGGGACCATGCCACGATCTCAGCAGTCTGCCAATCTACTTGTGGGTTGTGCTGCTTCAATCATGGCAGCCCCAATACCAACGAGGGGTTAGCTTGTTGTAACACTAAGAATTGTAATTTTTCATGGTGGACCTTATTAATCGACATAGCCACTGGTAAGGTCATTTTCACAATTGTCTTTCCACTAACTAAGCACCCATCTAAGGCCCTCACTGTGATCGGGGCTGGCGTATCCATGACAGGAAGGGACAGTGAGGACACAAGAGACTGAGAGATGAAATTCCCAGCCGATCCAGAATCTAAAAGGGTGGAGAGAGAGAGACAACAGTTAGACACATGAACTTGAACATTTAAACAAAACTGAACAGAACAATAGTCAATAGCATTTCATTGGTGTTACCCACCACATCCCCCCTTTACGGAGCAATTAGCCAGCCAGTGTCCTTCACCTCCACCATAGAAACCGAGGCGGCCATTTCATCTCCTCTCTTGTTCTGCGAGGGTGAGTCTTGAGAACCCCAGCTGCATGGCACGGGCTGTTCCCGTGCCAGACATGGCATTACTTTGAGCGTGGGTCCGTCCGAGCGTGGGCTGGGTTTGACGGGGGAGGCCGAAGCGGAGTGTTCCGCTTCAGTTTGGCTCGGAGGTGGTGGTCCAGTTGAATGCTGAGTGTGATGACTTGGTCGAGGTCTACTCCTGCATCATGGCAGGCTAGTTCTGTTTGCAGATCCGGGTGGAGTCCCTGTAGGAAGACCGCCCAGAAAGCAGGCTCGTTCCATCTGCTGTCCACTGCCAAGATACGGAATCCGATAGAGTAGTCCGCTACAGTGCTCTGTCCTTGCTTCAAACTGAGTAGGCATACACTGCTTGACCTTCCCTGGTCCGGATGGTCGAACACCGTCTGGGAGAGTTGCAGGAAGGTGGAATAGTCCAGCACAGCAGCGCTGCTACTCCTCCAGGCGGCTACCGGCCAGTCTTGGGCTCTCTGAAAAATACAGTTCACATGATAAGAGGAAGTTCTGACGGGTTCCGCCAGACGGGTTGCCCCCATACCTCTCTGGAAGGGGGGCATAACGCCTCGAAGTCGCATGAACTGGAACTGTCGAAGTCGCCTGCGGGTTTACAGGGGCTGGAGCTGGGGGCATCCCTCGACGCTGTTCCTGGGCTAGTTCCATAATGGCCCTCGCTAGCTGATTCAATCTGGCTTGATTATCCCCCACAGCTGCAGAAGCTGGGGATCCTCGTCTCTTTGGGGCAGCTTGTGACCTACTGGTTAGGGTGTTCGCCCTGCAATCAGAAAGTCGTGAGTTCAGTTCCCCAGACTGCTAAGCACTTCTGACGTACCCTTGAGCAAGAAAAACATTTTTTTCATATTACCCATAACATGCTCTGTTCAGGGGGAGCTTGAGTTCAGCTCTGAATTTTAAGATTTTTCATTAATATTTAAAACGTGAACAAATTTTAATTTCATTATAATTATAATTTGAAGTAAATAATTTGATCGGATAACATTAATACAAATCTGAAAAGTTTGAAAAGTCAATTATGTTTCCACCGGTGGAATGACCACTAGAAAAGAAAGCCCTCCCACTTTAATCAGTACAAAAAGATCCATGCAAACTGCATTGTCTTCAGTGTTTTATGCAGACTTAACACATTAATTCACATCAAGTATCAGGGTTAAGTGGAGGGAGAGGTGAAGAGTGTGTGTCTTCTCTGTGCAGGAGAGAGGAAACAGAATAGAGAGTCAGAGCAGATCTGCAAACCCACGGTTCCTCAGTCCTCGCCTCGAAGAGACCCTTCCACCTCCACAGGTAACAACAAACACACGCCTACACACATTACACACACACCAAATGCCCATCTACATAACCACCTCTTATAAAGGTAATGTATGACAAGTGCTATTTCCCTGCCCCTTCACAGGCCATATCCACCCACATTCACTCTCTCACAAAAAAAGATTTATGGGTCTCTTTTTATACAGTGTCAACTCCTAAATAATTGGCCACTCTCAAAAAACTGAGCAAAAACATATAATTTACACAGAACACATAATTCAAATATTTCTCAAAATATTTGGCAACTCGTGGCCCTATTGGCACCCCTAAAAATTAAATAAAACCAAAGAAATCTGCATCCTTAGGGTAAACAAATCTCTTTTCTGTTTCTTCTGTTCTCCAGGAACTTCTTTGTTATCTATGACAATTTTCTGTTTCTCTGGGGTATGAATATGAGGTTACACACATTTTAAATCATTTGTCATCCTTCAGTATAGGAAAAACTAATACACTGTTGATTCAAATGAAGCAGAAGGTTGTGGACTTGCACAGTTTAAGAAACTTTGAATGGAAAAGTATGTTGTGGTCAGAGCACAACATTGCCATGTGTGGCATGGATCAAAAAAGGGGCTGCATATAAAGGAAAGTGGTGGTGGATCAGTGATGCTAAATACTAATAAATTCCACTATATATCTACATATCCAACTGAGTAATGACTAGAGGATGATCATCAAAAGTGTGCAACATCAGAACTATCATTAATAACTAATAACAAGGTGGATCACCAGTCAGACCTAACAAAATTATATAAAATTATATATATATAAAATCACTATTTACTGTATAATGTTATTTGTGTATATTCTTTTTCGTTTTATTTAGTAATAAAGCAGTCACTGGTCATATAAACAGATGAAACAGATGAAAAACTGGACAAGCCAGTTCTGTTTTTGTCTGGTCCTGAAAATAAAATAAAACAAACACATAGACACATAGGTTCCCCTTTATGGTGGAAAAAAACAGGCCAGTGAGAACACTTTAAATGTCCTGTAAGGGTTTTTGTAGCCGAAACACCAACTAATCGCCAATTAATGCAATGTATGTGTGCGTGTGTGTGTGTGTGTGTGTGTGTGTGTGTGTTGTTCTATGATCAGTCATCACTGAAGCAGGTGAAAGCCCTGTATGATTTCACAGCCGAAGAGACGGATGAGCTGGGCTTTAACGCCGGCGACATTATAGAAGTTTTGGAACAAACAGACACCTCATGGTGGAAAGGTCGACTACGAGGAAAATGTGGACTCATACCTGCCAACTACACCATCCCTTTCTAAAGTACACCACTTTGATCAGCAGGACTCTAAAACCTGCACATTTCAACACTGCTGGCTGTTCCAGTGAGCTTTTCCAGATATGTCAATCTACATTACACTGATGTGAAAATTTGCCCTGTCATTGTTGTTATTTGAACATGAAAAAGTCACTAAAACTCAAAAAGTGAACAATGACAAAAATAGACATTTTAAACACTGGTGTATTTCTTTTGACCAAAGAGGATAAGATCAAATTACAGATCTAATTTTTCAGTCAAATGCACTTTTTATTTCTTTTTACCTTATGTTCAGAGATTTCTGATGCCTTCTAAATAAACAGCATGATCAGTCACAACATTCTCAAATTCGTGGTGTTTCAAAACACAGCAATGTTTATTCTCCAGAAAATGTGCATCAAATTTCTATAGAATTTTATTGTCCAATGCTCTGTTACGACTGTCTTCAAAAAAATGCTTAATAAATAAACTTACTTACTTACTAAAATTACAGTAAGTAACCTCCACAGTTTCTCCAGTATAGTTCTGTTTTTTTCACAGTACTGATACTGCTAGTCACATTTACAGTGTTCTGGTATTATGCAAATACAGGCCTAAACATTATTATTGCAGCTTTAACAAGTTAAAGCTTTTTTTTTTTCAGTAAGGTATTATTCATACACAACACTGTTGAACTGAACTCTCTCACAAATTATTCTGTAATTACATAATGCAGTCTAATAAAGCAATAAACCACAAGAGGCTGTGTGGTAAGGGTGTTATTAGTCACAGCTTGAAGCAGAGAACAATTACCATAGCACATCTTAACAATACACAGCTGTTCAATAAATAATTACAGTTATTATTCATAATATTTGTGATTAACAGCTACTCCTCAAAGAAATGCAGTTCATTTAGAGCAATGGTCACCAAACCTGGTCCTGGAGATCTACCTTCCTGAGAAGGCCACAATCTGCAAAACATGCCCTGGTTAGCGAAATTCTTTCAAAGTCCCTGATTGGCTGGAGCATTAAGTAAGGGGAGGGGCCAGCAGTTTTGCTATGTATGGCTAAACAACACTGAACCAGCAGTGAACTTTCCATGAACCATAATCAATTGCAGTTATATCAAATATATATATATATTGATTATGGTTCATGGTAAATTCACTGTAGTTTTAAGTGTTTGAGCTGTTTATATCACAAACATAAGTGAACATCAATAGAATAAATACAAACAAACAAGAAAGCAGTAAAACGTATTCAGACTTCTTTTATTTCTAAAAGGTAGTTGATATTTTGTGAGCTGGTTAGTAGAACACAGATTTGGCTCCAGATTTCTGCTCTGTGTCCCCAGTCATTGCGTGGATTTATAAAATTCACACAATGAATTCACTCAAGGGAATGGTTAAGCAAACACTTTACCGTCCATGAAACCACTATTTACCGTTTAATGTCATTTGTATTCATTAGTAATATTAGTGTTTTAACTGACCAGAACTAAACAGCTTTTAAATGTAATTGTGCATAGTACTATGTAGATAGATGGATAGATAGATAGATAGATAGATAGATAGATAGATAGATAGATAGA
>JBBPCZ010147276.1:0-19328 GCA_037974445.1 Brycinus macrolepidotus | reverse complement strand
GAACAGATCCGATCTGTGTCACATATGAGCAAAAAATCGGAATTGGGTCACATTTAACTGACAGTGTAAACGAGGCCAGAGGTAACCTACTGATCTACTCATCTAGTTATTTAACATGATAAAATGTTTGTCTTCGGATGGACATGAAAAAGTGGCATAAAAAGTACTGGTCCAAAACATTTTCATTTATCTCCTTCTCCTTCTCCTTTTACTTTTACTTTTATTGCTTGCTCAAGCCTGACATTCGCTCGATTGTACCACTGATGCTTTCAGCTGTGCATCATAATGCATTACTTTCAAGCCTTGTTTCAGTGAGCAATCAAGTATTATTTCTGAATTGAGGGATTACATGAACTACATTTTCAATTTTCATACATATTTTAAAACAACAACAACACAGTAACAGTAACCATAGTGGGAAACACAAAGCAGATTAGTTTGTGAGCCTCCGGTATGAATTTTTGCATGCAGTCACCATTTAAGAGTTAGTAAATCACTCTGCTGGTGCTAAATTCTGAATTTGCATTGAACCCTTTGGAAATAACTGCCCAAACTGCATATTCATTAAGGCAAACACGCAAAATGAAGAGCACGTTCTATTTTGCTTATTTAAAAGACACAGTCATTCACAGATATGTTAGTAGATCACTTTGGATAGTTGTTTTTTGCACATGTTTTGCACATGTTCTGCACACATATATCTTTAGTAAATTTAACTTTCACCAGTTCCTTTGGTAGATCCAGCATGTTCAGCCGAATCAGTGCCAATGAAAGCTGCCTAAAGCCAGCGGTGCAATTCACATCCCAAAAACGAAAAGAGACAATTGGCCACCAATGCTGAATGACGGCCTGGCAGACAGCCTTAAGGCTGATCCAGATCCAGTTCTAGATCAAAGGCACACACACATAAACACAAACACATAAGTATGAAGACAGAATGCCTGACAAGAAATAGACACACACATGCACATGAGCATGTATTAACACACTCACAAATCAACGTATATGACATGTTGTACCCTGCAAACAATATATAATACATAATACATAACATATCAAAAGTACTCAAAGGTACAAAATGGTCCCTAAGGTCCAATTGTGTACCATATATGTGTTTTAAATTCATGCTACATTCATTATGTTTGGGTAAAATGGTCACATTTTTGTCTTTTCATCAGAAATACTAAAAGCCTGCAGTCAAGACAGATTGTATGCAGTCTATGCAACTTAAAAATACAGCAGTGACAGAATATGCTACCAATATGTTCCCTAACTAAAGGTACTGAAGACGCACCCTCTAGGGTTCCACCGCAGTGACAGCATTAGTAACCTGACAGTAACCACTTTTGTGAAAGTAAACACAAGTTTGCTTTCTGACTTCTCACTGCTTGGATTTAGTCAATTCCATTATCAGCACCCATTTTAATTTAATGAAGATGTATTACATAAACTAGGTATGGGATGGTAGCTGTGTATAGTAGTCTTCCTTGAGGAGAGGTCTGGAAATGGTTAATCTAACACAGTTTTTAAAAGACAATGTATTGTTGATTTGTATTTATTCTACTGCTATTGGTGTTTGAAGAAATGCTCGCTGCGAAGATAAATGGTTTCATATATAATTTTCTGAGACTTTTACACAGTACTGTATCCTGTGAATTCAGTGTAAGGAGTTTACATTTACTTCTCACACCATTCCTCTGCCATTGCACCTATCCAGAAGCATTTTACCAATGCATTTCCTCCATGCAAAAGTGTGCTGCCGAATTACTTTGACTGAATGCAAATGGATATAGTAGCTCAAAGCGTCCTTACAGAGGAACTTCACTTCCTTTAAAATTTCCCTCCTTGTCTAGCATTAGCCGCTCTTCTCCAGCTCCCACCGCTGCAGAATCCTCCATCTTTGTCTTTGAGTACAGAACTCATTCTTTCCTTTTTCCTCGCCCTCCTCCTCAATCTCCCCACGTTTGTCAGGCTCTTTGTTCCAGTCCCTTCATAGGTGCAGAAAGATTAATGGCGGCCATTCGTTCCCTCCTACATGAGTTACCTAATGTTTTGACTTCCTGACACTGTAAAGCTGCTCCTTAATGACCACTGTCATGGGAGACCTGAATGATTACGCCTATTACCGAGGCCAACCATAGATTACAATACCAAAATGAGAGAAGCATTTGCATTCAAATATTAACCGACTATAAATATTAACAGTTCAGTGTAGATTTGATTTAGGTTCATGGGGTCTGCATGGCCCCAATATGCTATTTGATTACAGTTTCCTTGGCCGGTGATCAATGATTCATTAACCCCAAAGTCTTTTTGCATTACCTCAGTGGGAGAGAAAATTATTATCAATGAAGAACGACAACTGATCAGGCCATCTTCAGCTTCCAGGAGTGATTTTGAGGATAGGAAGCGCTGAAGCCATAATCATTTTCTCTGAGAATTTTTTAATAGAACATCTGATTTAGAATGAGATCAATACTTAGAACCAAACTACAATAAAGACAGCCTTGTTCTTTTGTTTGTTTGCTGTACAGAAACATCACTATCAATGATTTCTTTCCATTTTCTTTCTGTAGAGAGTATGCCTCAAATGTGTCTCAAAACCATGGATGAATTTAAAACAGAAGGCCAAATAAGGATGATTTCAAAAAGGTGGCTTAAGAAATAAACTTCAGTGGGCATTACACACTTCTCAACCAAGACTATGCAGGTCACTTGATACTTGGGTTAAGATTGGGTTAAGACTTGGCATGTAAAAATGGACATTTTATTAAGTGAGATGAAACTTCCAACATAGAAGAATGCAATAGGAGATGCAAGCTCATGTTGTTGCAAGGTCATCCAGATATTTTAAGTCATTTGAAGTAATTAAAGCAAAGCAAGGCAACGTCTTTTCTTTCACAAGGGTAGAGAGAAGGAAGGTTCTGTCTGATGTGAATTAATGATGCCATTCAGCCAATATTACTGCCCAAAGTAACTTACAGATGCCAGCTGGAGGGGCAGCCTTTTTGGAGCAAATGGGAATTAAATGCCTCGTTCAAGGGCACAACAGTGTGAGCTAGATGTTAACAGCTGGGTTTAAATGCATGACCTCATTTTTTACAGCCGGCTCACAGATTGCTGAAAACAACCATTAAACATACATGTTCTACAACACACACAGCAAACATACATTATACACATGGCTGCTTAAAAATGATATCTCTCAAGGATTGGACGGGGAAGAAAAAAACAGATTGCATTTCATAAATGTTACTTCATTTACAGTCTGGATGTGTCAAAAACAGAATCACAGGCTTAGCTCTGTGTTCAGTAATAGCAAACACCATAAATACACATATTTCTACATTTTAATGAGTCTTGTTTTTCACAGGCCTTAGATGTTGCAGTATGAAGGCTGCTAGTTACGACAGTTCTTAATTGGGGCTCTGAGCAATACAACATCAATGCAACTCTTAAGTGCTTTTTGCTTGGTTTGTTCCATCTGTTTTAATACAAAAACAGTGGCCCAAGGACAGAGCCATGTGGCACTCATCATCATCTGAAAATTCGACGTACCTCTGGAATAAGTATACCTGCCTGAGGTGGTGCGCGCACACACACACACACACACACACACACACTTGCACACTTCAGTTTCTTACTCCCTACTACAAGCCGCCATGGACGTTCATTTTATATGAAGGTGTTGAAAAGCAGACAGCAGCTGCTCACCCAGGCCTGGCCGCTTTGACGAGCGGCATCTTAATATTTCAGGAGCTGTGCGAAAGCGGCAGGCGCAGCACTTTTTCTGAGGGGCTTTTTCCACTGCAGGCAGCTGGAGAGGAGCTTACTGGGCCTTAATTAGAGCGAGAAGGCTGTTATCACAGCAGCAGCCGTGGAACCGGGCGCCAGGTGCCTGCTCTGAATGTTTCATCCCCAGCCCGGCTTGAGGAGGAACAGCCAAGCCGAGGTGTCAAACACAATAGAGACTGTGGAATAAGTCTTCAGGCACTGAACTCGGGGTATATGCAGGTGAAGGTTGTGAGTGGTAACTTATTGTATGTAAGATCATGAGGCTCGTTATATTGCATATAAGGATGGTGAATTAGAATTTGATTGAATAGTGTATGCATGGATGGAGCGGTTGTTGGGTGAATATGTGTGTGTGACAGAGTTGAAATTAGGCTGGGTGTAAGTCGCTTTCTGAGAGGGCTGTGTAAGGTAATAAGCTCTGCACTGCATGGTTAAATCAGAGGATTTGCATCTCTCACAAAGAGAGAAAGGGGGCGCAACAAAGAGTGTGACACACCAAGACAGCTGATGGCTTAATCCAGCTCATAAACTTTTTTTCTTGAATATGTTTCTTCAAAGTTGATGCCAAGTTTTTTTAACCGTTTTGCTTGGGATATTTTTCTTGGACGGATATATGTGGGATTTTATTTTCTTACTGTTTGCATATGGATATGGAAATGAGACAATAGTGATTATATATTTATCCTTTTTAATTTATAATGACAAAAGCTGTGCATCTATCAGTAACATTTTATGGGAAAGATTATAGGCAAAGGGGTGGCTTGAATCAATTATTTAGGCTGAAATAAAAAGTACAAAGCAGTTTTATCAGAGCCTGCAGCAAACCAAGTGCCAGCGAAATTAGGTCAGTTTCATAATATACTTGTGGGAACGGAGGACTGCTGCTGCCAACCACTTGAAGAAGAGCAGCTCTCGAATGCAGATAGTCTCGAGTCAATTGATAGGAATCTCCTGTTTACATTGTCAAATGACTTGTTTAGGTTGCTGGGATTGTTTTGCTATCGAGGCACTCTTTCTATACTGATGTCCTTCACACTATGTGGTTCATTTGAGAAATAATGTCCTGATTGAATTTCTCTTTCCCTTTGAGCACAGCAGGATATCTATCCTCTTACCTCCAAATACAAATGATGTCCAATGATTAGCTAAAGTAAAGTTTTGTATACCCATTTTATTCAAAATGCTTATTCAGTATGCAGTTGCAAATATCCTAAATGTTTGGTAAAAAAATGCCACTGGGATATAAATAAAAAAGCAGCTGGAAACTCACCGCATCTGTAACTAATGGGAGGCAAGAGGGTATTTTTGTTGGGTTGGTCCAAAAGTGGACACTGATGAAAGACTGGGCAAAGCCAAGGCAGAATGACCATAGGCATGGCAGCTCATCACACACTCTCTCCAACTCCTAACGGCGGGAGTCGGTTATGATGAAGCGGCTTCCCGAGCAAAGGCTAGAGGAGCTATAACACTGGAGACTAGAGGCTGGAGAAGAAACCAAGACGAAGCAGAAACCAAAAAGCCAGGTACCACAGAAGGAAAGACCAGAGGAACTGGAGCTGCCAGTGCAAGAGTAACTGGAGGTACTGAGACCACCACAGCTGGAGCCACAACAAAACCTGGAGTGCAGATGGAGAGAGCTGGAGAACGGGATCCAGCTTTGAAGCTTTATTCTCCAAGCACGGCTCCTCTCAGACTGAGAAATGGGCTTGGAACTGGTGCTGAAAAGTCAGGGGCAACCACAGCCAGAAGGTCAGAAGCAGCAAGAGTGGTTTTGCCAGCAGAACACAGCCTCCAAATAGCTGTGCTGGAGTGAAGGAGAAGCAGAAGCTAAAGAGAACCTAAGCCTTGTAACATAAACATATTTTTTAGTAACATAGTACCAACATTTATTAAAAGTTGTGGATGAGTTTTAAAAATATGCCACATTCATATCCCCTGACAAATAGGGCATATTTGCACCTTTTTTGCAAGTCAGTGCAGCAGAGAACAAAATATGATGCAATTACATTCTTTAACTAATGGTCTGAAAGACATACTCTTGAGGGTACCAGCCAAGTGGCAAGCGCTCGGACCAGTTTAGGACCCTTTTTTCGGTCTCTCTTCAGAACATCACTTGGCTATATATCAAGCACCTATATGTGACACATACAAGACCAGAAAAAGCACCTTATGGTTTGGTCATGGTCCCACCTCTCTCTACTTTGAATACACAAGTAGCCCATCACATGGTCTTGCAGACCACTTCAGCAGTGGTATAAGAGAACAGTCCATCAAGGGTCTGACAGAAAAGACAAAGCTACTGCCAATATGGACGGTTCATTTCACTTGCTTTTCCCTGAGGGGTTTGTCTCCCTAGCCCTCACTAACACTCATCCCTTCTAAGTCCTGGTTTTAGCTGTCCACAGGAAAAAGGTCGGAGCAGGAGCAGACTTGAGCCAGTGGAGGAGAGCCGAGCAGGCCCATCTTCCAAGGCTTTAATGAACATTTGAAAGGTGGAATCAGGACAGTAGAGCCAGAGGGCTTTATCAAAGAGGAGGGGATTTAAGCATGATCCACCTCCCTCTAAGCCCCGGATCTTCCTAGGGCACATGCCACCATTTCTAAAGCACCTGCACGCTCGCTTTTTCAGCCAGAATGCACTTTTCTTTCCAGGCCCCTTCATTCTCCTATTATTTGCCTTTTGAAGCATATGTGAATGTGGTCTATGGTCCAGCGTCTTTATTGTTTTTTAATATGTGCTCATTAATTTGCACAATATTTAATAAATTGAGTAATGGGGAATGATTAGGAACTAATTTTTATTTTCATGTAAAATATTTTTGTATTGTTTTCACAACAACAAGCAATAAATATTTCTATTAAATTAATTCATACAGACGGAAAGTATTATACAGTTACAGGTCTGCAGAGTTTAAGTAGTCTGGCACACATTACTACTAACTAACTGTAGCTTTAACTAAGAACATGCATGACTCATAACATAACAAGTGTGTTGGAGAAATAAGTAGTCACAGAGTATGATATAACCAGATGTTTTTTTTAAGTTGTTATGTTTTAAAATGAGGCATTGTTTCAGATGGTGACACTTTATAATATCAGGCCCATATAGTAGCAAATTAATCAGGATCTTATAGTTTATTAATGGTTGTTAGTAATTATATAATTGCTACATATGTGTGAATAGATGCTTCCAATTCAATTATTTACCAATTATTTAGTAACATATGAATTCTCAGGAATTATTTTGAATTTAGAAACATTAATAATAATTTTGTTAGGTGTAAGTATTTAGTAATTACACCTTAAAAAGGTAAATTACTACTTAAATGTATAAAACAGTATGTAGACAATTACTAAATAGTTAGTCATAATGATTAGGAATGACCACATTTCCCTGAACATGAAAATTAGTTTAAAAGTATGTATGTACATATGTATTTTACTGAAATGGCTCATGTTATTATCACTGTGTGTTTGTGTGTGAGAGTATGTTTGGCTGGGATGGGCTCCAGCACCCTCCACAACCCTGGATAAGTGACTTGTATATGGAATGAATGATGTTGCAACTGCATTTGACAATAACAACGATCAAATTAAATAGACAGTTGACCAGACAGCATGGGGCAGCTAGTGGCCTAGTGGTAAGGGCGTTGCCCATGCGATCAGAAGGTTGTGGGTTTGAATCCCAGGACTGCTAGTGGCACCACTGAGGTACCCTTGAGCAAGGTACCGCCCCCACACACTGCTCCCGAGGCGCTGTGTTCCTGGCTGCCCGCTTCTTCATTTTGTGAATGGGTTAAATACAGAGAAAGAATTTTGTTCTGTTCACACTGTGTGCTGTGGTGTGTTCATGTTTGACAAATGGTCACTTACACTTATTTGTTTTCTGGATCTTGAGCGTGTTAGTTTTGGGAATACATGAAAAACTTCTTGGCTAAATTTCATTTTAGTACAACTGAGAAGTTCATTTCAGTGCATCCTTTGGTTCATTTGGCTCATTTGGCTGAAACAGTTTTGTACATGTATGTAATTGGGAGTCATTTTTCAGGCACAGTGTAGTCATCAAAACAAACATTTTTGTTACCATTAATACACAAGGTGCCATTTTTAAGTTTAACATTGTTGGTGTATTCTGTCCTACCATTATTCATCTGTCTCCTATGCCCTTGGACTGATCAAACAGTAATCAGTCTTCACCCATGTGACTGGTATTCTATATTTAAATATTACTCTGACCACAGACCGTCAATCTCCTGTGTCTCCATCAAAAACACAGGCTGAGTGCAGTGTTCCTACTTTTAGCTCAAGGAGTTTTCCTGAGCAACAACTTAAATATTGCATTTGCTCTGCTCCACTCAGACTGATGGATACACTCTGAACATGCAGACCTTTGGAGAATCCAGTGGCCCAAAACATCTCTAATTTTATATACTTAATCCTAGCCTTTGGAGGATGTTTGTGAAAAGCAGATGTTATGCTCTGGTTTTTGCTCTGTATATTTGCAATCTTTGCGTGTGAAGGCCTCTTTGGTTTGGTGAAGGAAGTTCACAGCTTTGTTTTTTGTTTTCCTTTCCACACTGACCTTGCAGGCGAGTGGTATAGCTCCCAAAAGACCTTTAAATTCTTCAGCAGCTGCACAATCATAGGTTTCCACCTGACACAGACAATGACTGACATTGTTGAGTTGTTGTTCAAGTCAGACCTGCACCCTACAAAGTATACAAAGATATCAGGATGGAAACCACTGGTCTTTATAAAACTCCATGGGCTGGTGATACACTATGGGCCTGATGTACTAAACCTTTTGCTGCAGTTTCAGCAAACTGATTCCTCTGACTTTTAAAACCAGGCATAAATTTGCATTCGGGTCTCTAAAGACGTGCTGTTGAGAGACTTACTTTAACAACGGCAGCAGACACAGCGTCTAGATGGAGACATGAGCCTCGAGCATGTGCTGAACAATGTTTACCGTCAGAATAACACTGTTTATACTCTCGGGACCAGATGTACATGTGAGAAAACTCAGCGAAAAATATTATGTGATGTGGCTGCAATATGTGTGCATAATCTGTGTTATGTTTTAACAAATTCTATTTTGTTAGCCAGGGCAAAACAACACCACTCTAGAACGTTTTGGTGCAAAAGATCTTAACTAATCAACACCACTATCTCTTTGTCACTGCACTTTTATTTTCTGTTTTGTCTCGAGCTTGTTTGTGGCACCATTTTTTTCAGTATGGTTTTGCAAATGAGCAGTTAATGCTATAGTGAGTTGCCTGATATACTGTAGTCTTAGTAAATTAAATGCATCAAGGCGCGTATTGCACTGAGGCTGTGCTTGTATGTACTTCTGGTCCTACATATCCAAAGGTTTCTTTAGTTTCTTCTGAAATTAAAAGTATCACTAGGTAGTCCCCTCTGTGCTGCAGCAACAGCCACGTCTCTTCTGGTGGAGGCCATACACAAGATGTTGAAATATTGTTGTGAAGATTTGATTGCATTTAGCCACAAGAGCATTAGTGAGAGTATGTCCTTATATTTATAATTGGTGATTAGTTCTGGATCACAAATGGTACTCCAACTTGTTCCAAATGGATTGCATGCAGTTGAATGCAACAGAATGCAGCTGCACTTCTCCACAGGCCAATGCTGGGGGCTTGATACATCTCTATCTAATGGGTGGCACTGGGAATGGCGACTTGGGCATAGATGTGCAACTTCTCCAGTTCATAAATTCACTCGTGTCTGGACACTTTTGGGTTTAAAATGTAAATATTTGCTGAAAGCTTAATAGAAATAACATTTGTGTAACCTCATTAGTTTATACAGGAGTGCAAGTGTCTTTTAAGGCTTCATAATGTGTGTTTTTTTTCTTAGATATGAGCATAACAATGGATAGTATTGCAGTAATGTGTATTGTGAGTTTATTTTCATGTGAAGGTCCCACTAGTCATGATTCAACTTTTAGTCCTTTAGCTTGTCATGACCTTTATTTCCTTCATGCTTTTTCTGTTAAGTTCTCTTAACACAACCTCTTGCTTAAGAGGTCCTTCACAGTCATTGTTATTACAAAGAAATCAGAAAATGTACATGGTCTTTTCTTTGTGACATTTCATGATTCTTATGAAGGAATTGATGCGAAATGGATAATGATGCTTTGTAAAATAATTGTATAATTCAGTGTGCAATTAAGCATTATTTACTTGTATTACCTTTGAATTGTATGGCAAATCGTAACTCTTGACCTAAAGATGAATGTATTTCTCACCATACTTCTGACTGAACAGTCTGACCTTCATTTGTCCTCGGCATCTGAGATTTGTCACTTGGTTCTAAAATTGCCTTTTATGTCAGAGGGGCTTTTTCTGCTAGTGTCATTATTCATCCTTGACCTGACTCCTTTTCCAGTTAGTGCTCTCAGCTTGGTCACTCTTCTCATTTTGTTTGATTATTCTTTTTATCACAAGCACCAAGCCTATGACCAAAAAACACATCATTAATTTATTTTTTGCTTTCTTTATTTTTCATTTATCGCATTCCCTCTCATTCTCTTTCTCACCCCCAACCCCCCATCCCCCCACCCCCCGCTGTCAGTGTGAAAATTGGTAAAAAAAAAAAAAAAATCAATTGATTCAAGGCGAGGCGGGTAAACGGAGTGCATCGCGGTAGAACCAAATTTTGGCAGATGACACGAATTTAGCCTTGACGCGCATGCTTCATTTCTCCCATCTTCCCCTTCAGCTCCAGGGGCCCTGCTCCGTTCTGGCTGTGACTGAATGACAATGGGGTAGGATAGAAGAGAAAATGAGAGACAGAAAGAGAGTTAGAGACAGAGAGAGGGAAGCTGATTTTGTTATGCCATGCCTGACTGAAATCAGGGACAGGAGATGGGGAAGGCGAATGTTGTGGATCGAATGTGTTTTCATTCCACGTGCTTCTGTCTGATCCAGAGCACTCAGGTGACCCTTTCACACAGAACCCCTAGGGGCTAGAATTTGCATTAAGATAAGAGTGATCAAAGGCTGCTTTCTCGCTCTTGACAGAATGGATATCGGCACAAAGAGAAAGACAGAGACATACCTGCCTTGTGGAGAAGGAGAGGCGTCTCAGTGCGGCCAGTTAAGCGCGAAAGCGCATGAATGGCCTGGCCCAGTTCGCCCCAAGAGCAGACACGTCCTCAGCTTTGATAGGATTAACAGCTGTATTGGAGGAGATAGAGTTATTTTGTTCGACCTGTCAGGCTCCGTCAAAGACAGCAGCCTTGCTGGAGTGTTTGAGAAAGCGTTCCACCTCTGAGGTCTGGGGCTCAGGCACTCGGGGGCATGAAGGGGCCACCGCTCTCACCAGGAATGTCCAGGGTGATATCCAGTTCAAACAGAATAAGAGCTGACCTAATATTCAGCCTTTTGGTCACTAAGTGCAAAGATATGAGGTATCTGCTGGTAGGCAGAATACAGGATATGAAAGCCAAAGGACTTGTGCTGTGAAGGAAGATTAGAAGTAACAATCAAAAAAAAATAATTGATTAGGGCGATATGTCGTCTGGTGCTTCACAGGGATGCAGCAAGAGGGGCTGCAGTACTCTCAGATTGTTTAACCTCAACTGCTGAAAATAATGTAAGAAAAACAGTTGAGTCATTTGAGAATACTAAAGACCTGTGTTCTTGTTTGTATTTGTATATTGTTTTAGTTATATACTTTCTATACCTGCCAGAGCCATGCTGTGTTTGGCAGATGCAGTCAACACCAGATGTTATCAGTCAGACAAGACATGTTTTGAGTCCAAATCCTTTCAGGAAAAATACATCTCCTTTAATTCTCTTGACCTTCTCAAACCACATACAGCTCTTCATTAAACGGTGGCACAGACTTGCGGATTTGTGTTAGGACTGAGTATGATTTACTGTGAGCTTTAAAAATAAACAAAAATTACCTGAATTCAGCGCTTTTAGACAACAGTGTCTGTTTTTACGAATCACCACAGGCCTAGGAGTGCTGATCTACAATCAGTTGTCTTAAAAATGGAGCAGTCTGATCCAAGATCAGTCCTGTTTATGACTGCTTCGTGAATACTAGTCCTGTTTTTTGCCTAAAATGGCTACATGATGAAATTGTCTTCATTTTGTAGCTCACGGTGAGTCATACTGCATCCTTAACCACATTAACAAGTCTGCACCACTCTCACATCAATGGTCCAACACCTATTAATACTGTTGGTTTCAGGGAATAGCGTAGGGTAGCAACAGCAAATTAGCCAGAAAATGACATTGTCTATTTAATGAAGGTAATTTTCATTTGGTGATCCTAATTATTTTTTATTTATACTGGGGAGGATAAGAGTGTAGTTATGTCGATGCATGGTCACAGGAAAGAGAGCAGAGAGTTTATTTCATTCACAGCAGAAGAGTGGGCCAAGCGGCAGAGGGCCATCCTTCTGAACATCTGGCCTTGTGGTGCATTTGTACAGCGTGAGAGTACAAGATCACACTGTTTGTGTGAGAAAACAGTCTGTAAAAGAGAGCACGTATTCATGTGCATAGAGGGGTGTGTGAAATGTTAATGGCGGTGTGTGGTGGGCATGACTGCTGAAACATCTGTATTAAGCGGTGCGCTGCTTGGCAAGCCACTTGCCCTTGGAGGGACGAGTAATGGGGTTTGTCCAAGCTTTGATCAGCAAGCTCTTTTTCTCTTTCTCTCTCTCTCTCTCTCTCTCTATCTATCTATCTTTCTTTCTTCCCCTCTCTCTCTGCGAAATGAAAAGATCGCTTAGATTATTATGAACTCACTGGGCCTTGCATGCCCAGCTCAGTTTCATCCCCCCCCCCCCCCCCTCCTCTAATCTTCAGTTACTGATGATAAAGGGCAGATTAGTTGCTCACTGTGAAGCCGCAACTGGCACTCTCCAGTTCATATTATTGTTTTTAAGTGGATACCCTGGCCAAATGATTTGATCCTTACTACAGATGAGCCTGATTTGCACAAAACTGGGTTGTCAGCAATGTCAGACATTCTCTAACTTCCATTAAAGTGAAGGGTTCTAGAAAGCACCTTGTATTGAACTTTTACATTATGTGGAAGAACATTAAACTTTAAAAAGGCTCTTCATACTCAGAAATCTAATTTACTGTGTATTGGTGTGGGTTCCTTACCTAGCTGAAAACATTAAGAGTATAAGCAGAGATGTGTGGAGTAGCCTAAACCCATAGTTAAGGAAAAGTATTGTTACTCCAGTGCAGTAATAAAAAACACTTGAACAAAAGAAGCAGCTAAAAAGCCACTTAAATACTGAGTAACTTACAGAACTTCCCTTTTGCATCCTTTTGGTCTTGAAAAATGGTAAAGCGCAGAAGTGAGAGGTTCAGAAGTGAGAAATTAAACAATTCAGCTAAACAGAATGAAATTAAAATAATTAAAGCAATTAGTATCTACATGCTAAAGACTAATGTGGAATTGAGTAAAAAGTAAATTACGCACTATTAAACCTGAGTAGAAGAAAAATTATCATTTGAAATACTCAGGACAGAACAAATCCAGATATAAAAAGTTTTAAGGCAAAAACTCTAATTTACAAAAATGATTCAACTGACTATTGGATTCTAGTGTTGGTTGCAATGTTAGCCAAAAATTTGAACTCCAAACATATTTTGGCCGATTGACTACATCTGGGATAAGAGGAAAATTGTGCATTTTTTTATTTTTCGCTGAACAAGTACGTTTAATCGAGTAAATGAGGAACAAGTTAGCACTCACCTCTTGGTAAAGAATGATTTTCAGTTTGATTCTTAGGTACCAAGACTCAGAGGGGGAACCATCATCCTCTGGTTGATGCTAGATATCAAAAGAATAACACAACAAGAGCAATAACTAATAAGGAAATTGACTAATGAATATACAAATTGAATTAATTGACTAATGAATAAGGACTAAGAAAGAAGTGAGAGTGTAATTAGACAGAAGTACTCAGATTCATCAATGAAAGTCAGTGAGTACTGTTAGAAGCCTGTCTGAGAGTAAATAAAAATTAAAGGGTGTTCATTTGATCGTATTATTTTTCTAAAATGCTGTAGGCTTTGACATGAATTCAAAAGAGGCTCTTTGTGCAGCTACATTGGCTTCTATTTTTAAAAAAATCAGTTTTAAGAAATGTTAAAACTCAATATAGTGTGAGGCAGGAGCACAAAGTCTAGGACTGAATAGTTCTAATAGTTTTAGTGAATTAGTCTCAGAATCCACTGTCAGCACAGATCTCATGTTGAACTGAACCTAATGTTGAATCAGCATATATATTGGCTATCTCGCCCAGTTTTGGCCAGAGGGAGCTTTTTGACAGGTTTGATGATCATATTGATTCACGGATCTCGCAGATTAGGCGGCAGACAGTATGAAAAACACCTTGCCTGGAGAGACCGTCCAGGTCAGTCAGAGGTCATGGTGAATGGTGCACTGTTATTTCTAGTATAATGTACTTGTACTCTTTGCCACATGGAAGCCTTTGCCTATATCTTAATGGCCTTGCTCTAAATACAGTATGTGGCCTTGCGGCGCGTAGGGGGGGAGGGCAGGGCTATCTCTGAGCGGCTCTAGCGTGGCATCGCTGTGTGTTTGATGAATCGGGCTCTCCTCTCCGCATTATGGTAATCTCCTTCCTGCAGCTTCTGTTTGCTTTGGCATTGAGCTGATGTGCTATTCCTGAGGGCCCGAGCCTTGCATTGTGCATTACTGGCACTTTCCACAACGAGAGAGTGAGAGTGAGAAAGAGACAGAGAGATGCGGTAAAAAGTGTTAAAAATGCAGGAGAGTATTTGAAAGGAACGCCATGACAGAAGTGTGGCCCTGTAAATTCTGCAGAAACAGTGCTTAAGCACCCACCCAAACACACACATACATTTCAAAGCTCATGGTTCCATCTTTTGATCATCACATTTGAACCTTGCCGTGCAATATTAATTTGTCACTTCACATTGCTCCTGTCTCGTAATGTATCATCTTCCTTTCTAATTTCTCCCTGCTCTGACTCCTTCAAAAGGAATCTCACTGTGGTTACTCAACTGGATTCATATCTTTCTTGCTCTGTTTTTTTCTCTCTCTAGATATGTTCTCTACATTGGTCTTATTGATGTTTGCTGGTGGAAACTGGGAGTGTAATGAGCTTGCGTGGCTAAAAGCTGATTTCTCTGAGAAACTCTTTGTTGGGCTTTTCCTAACAGAACGCAGCTATTAATTACTTATAGCTGTTAGTTTTTGGTCACGTCAAAATAAGCCTATAAAATCCTATCAAGAAGAACCTAAAGTGAAGTCATTCATATGTTCCCAGGGCGCTCTGTTTCCAGGGCTTTTTATTTTCTCATTGAAATATCTAGGAAACAACCCCATGTTTCCCTGGCCCTGTGTTGCCTTATTGTAACTTATGAGAAGAATCTTGTATTTCTTATAATTCGTGTATTGAATTCATCTTTCCTCTTTGAATTCTTCTCCTACACACTCGCCGTTTGCTGCTCTTTCTGTTGGCGCACCGCTGCTCGGCCGCTCTCCGGACCCCCTCCCTCTACAGGTTTTCCCCACCCACTTGTAGGCGGAGACTATCCTGAAAGTTCTAACGGGTTCAAAAATCTTCTTCAGATTTTTCTGTTTGTTTCTAAAACCTAAAATAAAATTACATTTGTTCATTTTTGTTCTTTATGGTAATTTGTGTGTGACGCCGTTTTTAAAACCCCAGTAACGTTTTTTATTACATGTTTTTTAAATTACAATAGCTTTGGTTCTACGTGACACAGGAACACCAAACAAAGCTCAGCATCTGACACAAACCAGGGAAACTTCCATATAAGGAGCTATTTTGCCGTACGTCAACAGTTTACCATTTGTTGCACTTCTGGCACAATCCATGTCACTAGTGTTCTAGTGAAGTTTGCAAAAGTTTGCATTGAGGCTAAACTAACTGAAGGCAAGCGCGTTCCTATGAATGACCTTTGTTGACCTCCCAGACCCTGTTATTAATTATACTGTGATGCTGATAGGAAGAGCTGAAGGAACACATGGCCATTGCTAGACAGGCATTTATGTTTTCAAGACAATAACTAGCTTTTTTCACTTTGTTTCTAACTGAAAGATAATTAAGCTGATGCTGACCTAAACAATGTCTGATGGTTATAACGACTAGGATAAAGAATACACACTAAATTTAATCTGCTTTTGTATTTTTTCAGTTTTACAGCTAGGAGGAAAGGCTTTTCACTGTCCTCAGTCTTAGGTGACGTTTCTACATGAATAAATGTAATTTTGTTGCATAATTCATGAATAATTACACTGACACTCAGCTTTTTGTTCAAATATGAAGTGGGGGGATGCAATAAAAAGTATGCTTTACTTGGCTCCACTGTTCAGGTCTCTATGGCTGCATAAAGGATAAGAGATTATATTAATGCAGTACATGCTATTTCCACAAAGTACATTCCTACAAATATGAAATGCATTCAGAATAGCATACAGCCTTGACAGTTCATTCAAATGATTTGACATCAAATACTCTTCAATAGTCTCATTAGCTCGCTGCATGCCGCAGAAAGAAATAACAAGTTCGGTTCCAAGAGTTTTATAGGTCATCATCTTCTAGGTTGAATATTGTACGAACATGTTATCAGATTTGGTCCAGCTTGTCTGGCTGCTCAGTCAAAGAACAGTGAGTGTAAATAGGTGGGAGTATAGTGGTGCATATACAGTATGTGTACTGTAAATGTGTGACATCAAAAAAAGACAATAAATCCAAAATGGGCTTCCTTTGAAGTTTTATTTTCATAACTGAACTGAGGACTGTATGGTACAATTTGAAAGCTAAACAGTGTTAACTGTCAACTGCCGAAATTTCAGTTCTATTAGTAAAATCACAGAAAAAGCACCTGGAGTGATGGTCTTTGGTGAAGTGACAAGAGGTGTGTTATTAATTGAAATCTGATCATTTTCAGTTAAGCATTTTTAGGTCACCTAGCTTATTTGCTCAGTGCACTAATGCTGCTGTATCGTTTCTGGTGAATTGCTGAGCCAAGTCGGGAGTTAATATAGATCAGTGTGCTTGCAGACGCTGAGGTGACAGCGCTGTTTTAGACGAGGGACCTGTCTTCACCCTCAATGCTAATGATGTGTCGCTCTTGTCTGAGCTGCTTAACCCACTTCCCTGCAGAGTGAGCCGAAACCGGATATGCCCTCTCTGTCACATAGCAGTGTCTTGACTGCGGAGGGTTCAAGGATGTGTGTGTGTGTGTGTGTGTGTGTGTGTGTGTGTGTGTGTGTGTCTCCATGCATTTTGGAAGGGACTGATAAACTAAATTATATAATTGTTTCCTTTGTCCCAATTGTAGTCAGTCACTTAAAACGTGTGGATGAATGTACAATCATTTATATTCAGTATCAGAAACCTCATAAGCAACTCTGTTTGAGATGACTTAATGACTCAGTGCAGTTTAAGGCAAATGTCTGATGATGCAGTTGGTGGGTATAAGCTTCCGGTAGCAAACTTCAGACAACACATCTTGGCTGTTCGAGTTAAGGGAGAAAAACTGGGTAAATTCAGATTTTCAAAACATCTCTCTAAGCTGTGTGTGGTCATGGCCGTCTGCCCGCTGTCCGTGTCCCAGCGCCCGGATCTACAGATCTTCTCCGCTTGACCTGGGGCCGCAGCTTCCTGATCCACAGAGGCGTTCCAGCTCCCGCCCTGTGGAGGCACACGGCTCTGAATTAGGCAGCGTGGAGTCCGACACCGTCGTGCCTGTTTTAATCTGCTTTACCCGGCAGGCACTCCACACTCCACTGCCGGTTTAGATCCATAACATCAGCGCAGGATCCTGCTGGCCTGCCCGCTAAATAAATTCATGAATCAAGATAGTTAAGGCAGTGTTTCTCACTACTCAAACCTGTGTTTGGGCTAACATGGTACATAGTAACGCATCTACCCTTTTCCCCTTGATGTCCGTAATACTCCTGTTAAAAACTGGCATATTCCTGTTAAAAACTGGCATACTCCTGTTAAAAACTGGCACACTCCTGTTAAAAACTGGCATACTCCTGTTAAAAACTGGCATACTCCATACTCTTGTTGAAAATGGACATGCTGCTGTAAAAAACGGGATACTCCTATAAAAAATAAGTATACTCCTGTAAAAAAAATGGGCCTACTCATGTAAAGAATGGACACACTTCTGTAAAAAAGTAAGTTCTGCAGCCTGCAAGCTCTGTCATTGAGCATGGATTTGTGATTCAAGTCAAACTAATGTTACAGATGTCAAATTCTGTCATATAGTGGTATACCATTGCTTATATAGGTGTGCATTATGGGTATTATTATTATTATTATTATTACCATTATTGGTATTCCATATTTTACTAAAATAATAGTGATGGGTGATTGTATGATTGAGGTGCCATTTAGCAGTTGCAAGTCTTATAAATTGCACTTTATTTTTAATCTTTTTTCAAAATTGAATCTCCACTGAAGTCTCAGTATTAGTGTCCAGTATCATTTTAAACAATATCCAGCCCTTTAAGAGTGCACTGGATATTCTGCGCTGTGTTAATGGTTCCCAGAGTGGTGTAATATACTCTGTAAATATAAGGTAGGAAGTAGGGGTGCCACAAACGGTTCTTTACGTGATGCCTTCAAACCGGTTCCCCCCAGCTGGTCCACAGTTTTGTTCCCTCTGCCTGCATTGTGAGTTAGGTGGGAGCAGAAACATGGACCATCTGGGAGGGCCCTGAAGACTAACTTGAAGATCACTGTCATAGAAGAACTAAAACCTTTCAGTGAATTGTGAATACGATGTTTGAGAGTGAAGGACCTTTTTATAAACGTATAAGGATTCTCCAACAGGCTCTGGGAGGAGCTGCTAAATTGGTAAAGAACTTTGACATTATGTAAAGGTCCTTTGTAGCTTCAAAGGTTCTTCACACATTGCACTTTTGTGAATATCTAAAATGGTTGTTCAAGGAACTAAAGTGTTTCTTGAAGAGCATACACTGACTTCTGGGCACAGTCTGGGTGTGTTAGAGTAAGGGGAATGCTACTCCAGGACTATGGTTGAAGTGTAAATGTATGTGTGTGTTTAAACGTAGACTAGATAAGCCTATGTGTTTCATATGAAGATATACAGAGAGCGGAGCTAGTACAATTTAATCACATTTATGTGTGGTGTGCCCTCGGGCGAAAACATCAAATATAGGCTGCAGTCAGTTTTTGATGTCACATGCCTGAAATTAACGCAGCTATGTGAATGTAATGGAGAAATTGAGTTAAAATTAGTGAAAGGACATCATGATCGTCATAGCTCATTCTCATTCTCAAGTTTAGAACTGCTTGATAATGAGCTGAAACCCACTTTTTAATGCTGGATGAACCCAAAAACTGAAACTATCGGTGCTGAAATGTGGGTGTTCGCTCAGTGGGGTGCATCATTTCAGAAAGTTCTAAATTCTCAAACACTGAAAGTCTGTCAGTTTGAAAGAAAGTAGAGTTTCATTATCAAGTAGGAAAATAAAAGTGTGGG